>JAANSK020262750.1:0-12223 GCA_011763485.2 Isoetes engelmannii | reverse complement strand
AAAATAAAAACCCTTCCCCAAATTTCGCTCCACCATTACCCAAACCTTAGTCCAAACCTAAATTGGGGTACCTTCTATGTTGTTGTTTTGGATAAAAATAAAATAAAAAAGCAAAAGAAAAAAGCATGGACAACTTCAAAATGTCATGTAAACCATTTATTTTATTTTATTTTATATTTTTACTGTCTTTGATTAACAACCCAAACAACAAAATCTCAAATTTTATTCGTTTGTTCTCCTATTGTCGATTGGTGCATATAGAGTTGTAGTGCATAGCCATATCTTTAAGCACAATTTTGTGATGGCAACAACATTATTTTCACAGTTAACCACATCTCCAAACTCCTTTCACGCGTGCTACAACACTATAAAATAAGAAGAATGACATACTCTAGCATCTGCCTCTCGTTCATATTTGTGTAGCTAAGACAACATATATTTTCTCAACACCAGAATAATTCCTCTTACAAAGATCATTAGATCTTTCTCCTCCCTCTTACAGAAATCTGTCATATTTTTCATCTGTGCACACATAACCCAGCCCTCAAAATGACCATCTCAAGAACTTGTCTTTGTTTGCTCCTCTGTTTCATGGTGAAGGTCTTAGCTATGTCATGCAAGCTTCAAATATGACGATTCAAAAAATAAATAATGATAGGATGAGAATTACTTACAAATTTGGTGCAGACTTAAAAGATGATAGGATGAGAAAAAAGGGAGAAAGAAGGACATTTAAATGGGATGGATCCGACAGATTGACAAGCTGTAGCTTTGTCTCCAAGCTCTATTCCCTATGCTGCTTTTGGTCGCTTTTTGCTGTTGCTTTTTTTCTGATGCTACTGTTGCAAAACGTAAGTGGCAGAGAAGATATTGTTAAAAATAGAAGGCCAATATCTTGTCTATTTTTTACGGCACCCTTTTGTTGTTTATTTTAATGACTTAACTACATACAATGGTACGGCCAAAGGAAAAAGGGTATGCATAAAAATCTCCTACTTTTTAGCAGGGTTGCCTAAACCAAGGTCCACCATTTTCTGTGATTCTAGCCTATCCACGTGGCGTGCCACCGCATTCAAGTCTGTTTCATGCTGTTGGATTCCTATAATTTTCAATCAACGGTCATTAAAATTAGATAGTCCCCTCAAATTTCTTGCGTTGTCTCTAAACCTTCTTTCTTTCTTCTATTTGTTTTTGGGTTTCCCGAAGGAAAAAACTGCTTTGGTTCAGAGAGAGAGAGAGGTGTGAAGGATCCCTTTGTTGTATAAAGCGAAATCCGTTGGTGAAGACCGAATTGTGGACGAAGCTGTGTGTGGACGAAAGGGCAGATTCGCAGAGCAAAAACCGCCTGGCAGATCTTCTTGAAGCAAACCAGCAGGTGAAAGATCTGCCTAATAAGACTTTCGTTAGATCGGTTTGGGTGATTTTAGATGCCATGAAAGAACCGGCTTGTACTAATCATCCAAAAAGACGTCTTGAAGAAGTGGTTGCTGTAAAGTAGTCTGGCAGACTACAGAGCTGATTAACGGAAGATCCGGCTTCTGGATATCCGGCTGTAGGAAACTAGGGGAAGGCAGATTGAAGTAGGGAGAGGTTGAAGGCAGAGAATTGGTTTGTTGATTCATCTCCCGAGCTCTATTTTAACATGTTCATTGTGTAATAACCACGAATCTAGACCACCGCACCTAGACTCCGGCTCTAGAGGATTATATCACAAAATTATACCTATATATAACTCATATTTATCATCGCACATACCACAGCAAGTTCAACATCAAGGAAATTACATATTACACACTTCCAACTGTGGTTCCCGGGGGGGGGGGGGGGGTTCATCTATACAAGATACATATATGCCATGTGCGTACTTGGGGTAATAAAAAAAACCCATCTTCTACGCATATCGGAGGCAATAAAACACCTTTTTTTTATAAACCCTTTTTGGTATAAGAACCTTATCAAATACGAAAAGGGTAATAAAAAACCCCTTTCTATAATCCCCTTATGGTATTATACGTACTCAAAAGGTAATAAAGAAACCCTTATGGTACACTCACATGGTTCATACCACATATATTATGTGATCCCCCCTTGATGTGGTTTCATATCATTATTATCACCATAATGCAACATGCAACCATCAATCAATGAGATTTAAAAATAAGAACATTTATTAGTATTTCAACAATAATCCATATGTGCATCATTGTACCTTGTATAATCCAAGCAAATCATAGATCTAAATTTTGAATCCTTAAGAATCTATGCAACATTGACTACAAGCCGCATTTGTAAAATACAAATTATTAACGTATCAAGATTACTAGTAATTTTAGCAATCACGACGCTTCATGTCTTCAAGGGTTATTTTTTCCTCTTTCCTTTGCCTTGGTAGCACTTCATGGGCCTATTGCTAGGCTAAGAAAATTTGTTTTTTGGGTTGCCCGCAGGGCATACCCTAGGTGAGGGTGGAGGAATTGTGGTATATACTAAGAATATCCCATTTATGGGGCTACGATTGCAGGAAAGGGAGGAATAAACCTCAGGATCCTGATTCAACGGTTGGAGATAATGCCTAAAAAGAAAAATCTTGAACCCTCACCTGGAGCTTCTATTTTCGAACTATCAGTATCTGGAATAAACTTCGGTTAACCAGAGGGTTGCAGATGCATGCAAGCTCCTTGATTTCTTCTTCGGTTACGGCACCATACTTCACCACAAATGCCACCGGGATTTCTCCAGCATTTAGATCTTTACGCCTGCATCATCACTTTTAACTTTAATCCTCGGTTTCTATAATTCCTTCTCTTATTTCCTTATTTTGCTTTGTCTTCTTCATTCAAACATCTTACCCTACTACGGTTGCGTCGGAAATGCATTCATGAGAAACTAATGGGTTTTCCAGGTCCGCCGGAGCAATCTGTTTCGTGAAATGTAAGCTTTTGGATGCAAAAAGATCAACCATTTGTTCATTGAATCGAAGCTGCAACCTGAAATCCCTTGTAGGTTTTGTTTCATTCATTTTGCCCCATAAAACTTGGACGACAGAAGCGGCATGGCATTGGCAGATGCTAGGATTCACTTCCAGGGCATCGATTTGGGTCATTTGAAGTTCCATCTAATCTACTCATAATTATGAGTTACAGAGAGTTCCAGGCAGTTTCTAGGAGGTTTTTGGGTGATTTTTCAGACTGGAAATTTGCTAGGCGACCTTCTATTTCCACTTCTAACAGCTGAATCTTCCCTTCTATGTCCAAATCGAACCCTTCTAACCTAATTCCAGTTTGTTCTAAGCCAAATCCGAGCCTTCTAGGGCACTCTGGAGTTGTTAGGAAGCCTACCAAAAACTAACTATAAGCTCTCAATGATCCTTTGTGATAATTCCTTATTTTGCTCTTGAATACTTAAATTCATCTTACTACTCTCTCTGATTTTATCATCTCCTACCAGGATTCTAGCACAACAAGCGATGCTCAAGTCTTAAGAAACACGAGGTAATTAATTGTTTAACTCAGAAAAACTCAGAAAGTGAAAGCTTATCCAACCCAATTCATTCTTTTACCCAAACTAAAAACCTTCTCCAAATCAAAACAAGAACAACAGAAAGCCCCAGGTGTAAGCTTAAACCCCCACCTGGAATTGCGTTTGCTCCCTTTCTCAGCTCCAACTGTGTTCTCACATCATGGCATGTAATTGACTCTCTCTACGAAACGTCACCGTACAAAAACTCCACCATCACATGCACTAAGATATTCACCTAATTTATTATAAACCACTGGTATATCTTTCATATAAACTGCGTACGTACATGGCATTAATAGTTACTCCATTCTCTCTATATGAAATTCCACTGTACCTTCCCCTAAGACGCTAGGTCCGTTACACCCCGTATCTCCCCACTTAGTCCTTGTATGTTTTATGTATGTTTCAAGAGGGCATGTCTCCAGTACTCGGATGGAGAGGTCGGGGACGAGGTTGCTACGGAGGAAAGTTCTCCCGAGTCATCCTCGGTGACCTCGAAGGAGGAGATGTCGGGGTGATATGTTGTGTGAGTTGGAAGTAGTTGGTGTGCCAAGAATCAGATGAGCTTGGTCTTGTATAAAAACACCGGATTAATGGAAGTATAATTATTGAGCAAGAATATAAGCCTCGTGGATGTTTAACTTAAATGTTAAATGTGTCGGTGTGACGGCCTAGACCAAGGGGCTAGGTTTGTCTCATCAGATATGTAATTGTGTGTAGACGGCCATTCTATTTTTTCATTTTTACATTTCCTGTTGTGGATGCCGAATCTCTACAATTTCCTGTCATGTTAATGCAACAATCTAGAGCTACCCATAATGCTCATGGAAGAAACATTCTAGAGATAGAACATAACATGTGCTAAAGAACTAAAAAGCTAACTAGCTGCAAACAATGACCAGAGCTCACTTAGAGAATAGTGGGTGCATTATTGTGGTGGTTAAGCAAGTAAATAAAGAACAGAAGGCGAAGTTTGGGAATCTGCCCATCACCAACGCTCAGCCATCCCAAAACCATTCTCAAAACCAAATGTGGCTCCAACTTCTGCATGTACGGGAAGACAACTCCCATTCGACTTTCAATGCGAAGTGCCAGTGAAAACATAAAGAAGACTATGAATGCAGCTTCAAATTTCTCTTCGCTTTATATTTCATCCGAGCCCTTCGAATAATTATTCTCCCACATCTCCACCTTTCAAATAAAATATGTGGGGCATATCCCACTTCCACACCAACCATCCCTAGGGTTTGCCCTTTGGGCAACAAGCGAAGTAATATAACAAATGCCATCATGTTTGAGCCAGCCTTAAATCCAAAAAAAATCCGCTAAGTCCACAAAAATGCCGTGTGTTTTTCTCTTTTTTTTGAAAAAATTACCAAAATGCCCCTAAAAATAGGGTGTTCGTCTATAATGGTAATACCTTCTTTGTGACTGATCAAACTAGAAATTGGCCTTCGCAAAACTTATAGAAGAGAGTGAGATCTGTCCAATGATAGTAGAATAATCTAAAACAGAGTTTGAATCTGCAACTTATAGTGTTTTGAATACGTGTTTTAAAAACAACTCAAAAGAGCAGAAGTTGTGAATTTTAACTCTAATTTAGATGAATTTGATCTTGTTGGAAAGATCTTATCATGATCTACAACTTTTATGAAGATGACTTTTGCATTGAGAGTCACTAAAACTATGGTAGTGTATTACTTAAAATACCCTTCGTTTGAAAGGCATTTTGGTAATTTTTGCAAAATATAGATGCATTTTGAAAACACACGGCATTTTGGTAATTTTCCCTTTCTTTTTCTATATGGCTTTAATACGTGAAGACAAAAGAAATTCAGTTGTCCAAAAAAACAAAATGTATTTTTTTTCTCAAACACAACGGCGTTTGATATTTACGGCGCTCGTTTGGGCAACCCAAAAAGTGTGTAGTGGGTTTCTTTTACACCCTCCAACCACAAGACCTAAATAACAATACGGCAAGAAAATGGAGGAGGCACGGCGCCTCAGATGGGCGATGGCGGCGGCCCTTGTAGTGTATATTCTCGCAAATTCCTGTGCTGCAGCATCAGATGATAGAGCTATGGAGCTGCTTCAACGCAGATCTGCAAGCAAGGATGGGGTGATTATCCTGGATGATGCCAGTATTCGTCGCTTCTGCGCTTCTGGTAGATCTTATTATCTCATTATATTTTTTGATGCCTTACAATTGCGAGAAAGGTCGGAGCTCCATCTTGAGGAATTAAGAGCAGAGTTTGGGTTAATGGCGGCTGCCTATGCAAAGAATACCGCAGGTCAAGAGGGGTCTTCTAAGGTTTTTTTCTGTACCCTAGAGTTCAAGCAATCACAGGCAAGTTTTGGATTATTTGGTGTTTCTACTCTTCCAAATATCAGAATTTTACACATAGGCTCAGATCCACCTGAGAAGTCCGAGGCTATGGAACTGAGTGA
Organism: Isoetes engelmannii; assembly: GCA_011763485.2. Taxonomy (NCBI): domain Eukaryota; kingdom Viridiplantae; phylum Streptophyta; class Lycopodiopsida; order Isoetales; family Isoetaceae; genus Isoetes; species Isoetes engelmannii. Next base: position 6,256 of record JAANSK020262750.1, on the reverse strand, counting down.
GTTTACCAGATCTGCGGAAGGAATGTCTGGGTTTGTTGAGTCTAAGACTAAGTATAAAGTAGGTCCTATAGATCGGCCCCCTCTTATATCTAAAGGACAGCTTTTTATTTTAGTTTGTGGCTTCTTAGGGTCTGCACCATTTGTTATTAAGAAGCTAGCATTCAATAAAGATAGTCCATTGCATAATCCTACAGTATGGTGCATCGGAGCAATAGCTATCTATTTTTTTAGCGTTTCTGGTGGTATGCACAACATTATCAGGAAAATGCCCCTGTTTATGAATGACAAGAATAATCCTGGAAAACTAGTATTCTTTTATCAAGGGTCAGGAATGCAGCTTGGAGCAGAAGGATTTGTGGTTGGCTACTTGTACACTCTAGTGGGCTTAATTTTGGGTTCCATTACCCACTTTGTTGTGAAGTTGAAGTCTCCGACGTCGCAGCGCATCACTATGCTTATTGGGATGGTTGTATGCTTTTGGGCCGTGCGAAAGGTCATACTGCTTGATAATTGGAAAACAGGTTATTGGGTTCATGCATATGTTCCAAAAAGATGGATCTCTCAGTGAGTTCTCAAACTCACATGTTTAGAATCAACTTGTATTGGCTGGTTTATTTTACCAAATGTAATTTGATTTGTTGTGCAATGGATTTGATTCCTTATATAATAGTTTGTGGTGCAACTCTCACAAGTCTGAATTGTATCACAAAGAAATCTACTACTTAACTACCTGACAGGCATATCAGGTGTAATGTGATAACCAGATTTCCCTTAACGACAAAGTCACCTGAAACTCTGATTGAGGATAATGAAAAGTCATGTTGGAGTTCTTATCTTCAACTGCATGCCAATCTAGGCTTGTTCTGATGCAAATTACATCTGTGACAAAATTGACTCTGAAAAAAAAAGTTTACCTGTATGCATATCCGGTATACAACTTGTTACACCAATGTCAAATCCGATTCATTCTGTCCATTTTTAAATCATAATGAAGTGCATACCATTGCGCTAATAAGTACAGGCTTTGTGTGCGATCTTGCTGAGCTTTGATTGTTTGAAGAAGCTTAGCAGCCTGCTGCATGATAGGGTATATGATATTCTAGCTAACATAACTAGGAATCGATTGAATTTGGCTTTTCAAATCCCAAATGATAGTGGCCCGACTGCTTGATATGATTGCTTGCGTCTTCATTCTGGGATGCAACCAATCGCTGATCATAACCAGAGGTCCAGAACTCTATTTAGCTGAAATTTGTAAGTTGCAAAGCTCTTTCAGACATCTTTTTGGAGGTATGTGATATGCATACGGTCGAATAAGATTTCTATGGTAAGATTTCCTGCCTGGACCTCCACTACCAGCTCTTTCACAAAAAAAAAAAATCCTCAATGGAATGCCAAATTGAGGCAAAATCTATTTTGCTAGAGAGCTCTCTGAAAAACTTCACGTGCGACATGATATATTTTGCTGCAGTTTGGAGGTCTGAAACATCTCATTTCCTATAGGCCTTGGTTAGGGTCTAGGCAATTTTGTGCCACATTTTTGCTGCTTTTTTTGGAGATAGACAATGTGAATACATTTGCTTCTCACAAGGATGTCTCAGGAGGAGGCAGGGACCATATGGGTAATGTAGAGAAGCAATTCAATCATAACAATTGGTGCAAACTCCTTATTTACCATTGTTCATAACAAGTAACCTCTTTCGATACATCCCATCCATTTGAGCAGGTTGGAAGGCATTGTATACCATGCAGAACAATTGCCAAAAAGCATAGCTCTATGATTGGTCCCATTATACACACTTGTTCAAGATCTTGGTGGAACCAGTTATGTTGTACGGAGCGGAGGTCTAGATACCGATGATATCCCCTACCACTTGGAAAGATTTGGATGGGTCCAGAAAGCCTTTCTGGCGCAGGCTCTCGAAATCAAGTCCCTACCCAATTGGAAACATGACTCTTGCCTCTGCAGCATGCTGCTCTGGAGTGTCGTATAGTATACTGCTAGAAGATGATCAACATGGAGGACAGTCGACTTCCGAATCTGGTCTACACACTGGCCATGGGTCTTAAAGCATGTTTGAAGGAGAAAGGGGTAAGTTGGTTCTACAAATGGGATGTCCAGGAGTAGGGATGTGCATAGGTGTAGAATAATAAATATCACATTTGATATGAAGAAAAGATTTGATTTGGGACCCAATTTTCCCCTAGAGTGCAACAACCATTGTACCCCAACCTGCTTGATCTTGTTAATCTGCTCTCTCTGGACCAGTTTCAGGTTCTTGTATATGATACCCAGCATTTGATTCTGTCACTCCAAGATCCAAGTAGCACGCCTCCTTAGTACGCCCTCCTAGGCCTTTGCTTCACTCCTCTGCCTCCTGCAATGACCCGTAAGGCCAAGACCAAGGATTGGGCATGCAAGGCAGCCCCGTCTGAGCCCGCTTCGCCATCCCATATCCCGCCATCATTCACACGCTCTAATCCGGCCTTTGACTTAGGCACTGACCCTCCCCTTCCTCTAATGCCAGACACGTTGACTGGACGACCAGGGGTTGATCCTCTCACGATTTCGTCTGCACGATGATCCATTGCAACGTCTATTACCTACACAGAAACTTGTGCCCAGTTCCCTCTAGACAGTTGGACGAATATCATAAACCTCCTACATTTCCTCATAAAGGAATATGTCAACCTTACCCTTCTCCCAGAGGACATGCCTTCACATCCATTATGCACGGACGCCGGAGTACATACTTGCCCTACATTTCTCCTAGAGGACATGCCTACACGTCCATTATGCACGGACGCCGGAGTACAGACTTGCCCTACATTTGTCCCAAAGGACATGCCTTCGCCTGCTTTATGCATAGATGCTGGAGTACAGTCTAAGTCAACGGATGGGATACAGACACACGTAGAGGTGCCAGGCAGGTGCCAGGGCACGTCTTTCTTTCTTGAGCGCACATCGGGCCCATCCATAGGTTCAGACAGTGCGCAGCAATCAGGTGACACATGGGGGCCAAGTCCACATCAGCTCGAGCAAGATCGCCATTTGAACTTGCATATCATAGGGCTCCCGGAGGCATTTTGTGGTTCCGACACAGACGAAGCAGCATGCTTTTTTACAGATGTGATGCATATCCAAAGCTCGGGGTCTTTAGTAGCACACAGAGTGGGAGCTCAACGGCCTGATCCCACGCCATCTCCTGGTGCGATTCTCGATACCTGGTGATAGATTGTATGTTCTGCAGCACAGTAGTCATCTCCGAGCACTCGATTCTTGGTGCAAGAAGACCTCTCACCCATCCAGTTGAGTCGACGGTGGGGCGAGCTCTGCAAGGTTAGAGAGGCCAGGCTAGAGAATAAATCTACTGTATATCGGGGGTCGGGGGGGGGGGTTTCAACAGTTATTCTAGATCAGTGGCCTGCGAACGCTTGGCTGGGGTACCTCTAATTGGCCCCCACGGTCGGCTACTCTGCTATGTCTAGTAATGTTTTGATTTGTTTGTTTTTTATCCTTTTGTACAATGTTTGGTGATGCGCCTTCGGCCCAGTTCATTGTCTGATGGGGCTCTGCTCCGGATCTGTGTTCACGCTTATGCCCCTCCTCTTGTATGGGTCCCATAATCCAATTGGGTTCTGCGGATGCTCCTCTTGTATGGTCCCATAATCCAATTGGGTCCTGCGGATGCTAAAACATGTTATCTTTATCTTATCTAAATTTTCTGGTCAGTCCAATGACTTCATCCTAAAGTGGTAGTTCTTTAATGGCAAATTCTTCATAGATGTCTTTGCGTTAATGTGCTTGTCCACAAGTTTGACCCTAGAATATCAGATCTGTGTCCAACATGCAAGCATGGATCTATTAACGAGCAAAACTTGCTGACTAATTAGAAAGGTCACAAAAAGGGAAAGACCTTGCCACCCAAAATCCATCACATGAAGATGCAATGTTGTATGTGGATGTCCCACAAACATAGACACATTATTAGAGCACCTTGCACAGGAACCCATCAGCATACTGAAGTTAACTAGCTACATGTATTGGGATTGATCTAAGCATAGTGCAGTTAACTAGCTACTAGCTACACATTTTCAGATTGATCGGAAAAAAGAGATAGATGCTTGTCTCAAGCGACCCCTTTAGAAAGGGAGACACACTAAGATATGGATGCAAATGATAAAAACAGCCTGTCTATTTTCACATAAATCTATGTTTTTCTCTAGCTCTTCTTTTTCTCAGCCGCAAGAATAAGAAATACAAAACCATGTATTCCTATTTTCCTTGGCCATGGGATCAAAGAAATAGAGTATTCAACAGGAGTTCTTATATGATGTGGCAAACACATAGATGGAACTTGGACAAACAAACAACCTGAATTAATCTAGGAGAAAATCTTAACAATTCGATTATGAATGTGAAAGAGCATTCATTTTCATCCACAAGAGGGTGGAATACAATTCCATTTTATGTTGGACTTCAGATTAACTGCCACTCCCTTTTCATCTATTTATACAGGCTTGCTGCATCCCGCTAGCGCTGCTCTGCTTCTAGGGTTTAAATCATGTGACCCAACAATTAGCACCTTCATCTGATCACTTTCCTTCTTATTATTGAAGGAATGCTTTAGGACCTCTATTGTAACTCATCAATCTTCTGATGGAACAAGGAGCATTAATATGCACCATCAAAACAATGCTCTCAATTTTATTCCTGCGTCTATGGAAAGTAAACAATAAAACTCTAGCATCCCACTGCAACTTAGCAGGCAATGCAGCATGTAGTTCACATCAGAATGCAGCTTGCCATGAAAAACAACATGCCAAATTGATAGTTCACCATGTATTTGCATTTCCGTACCCTGAGTTATAATAAAAGTGGCTTCGTCTTCCATCAGCATGATTGTATCTTCCATCAAAATTGCGACTCTTAATCTGACTTGGTTTCCTAGCAGATCCAACCAACTTCTCTGCCTTCTCCCTTTCCTGCTGTTCACGCCTCAGCCTTTCTGCTCGTAGTTCCTCTAGCGTCTTCTTGCCTTTGGTTTTTTCATCTACAATTTTATATTGTCAACATCAAGTTAATATCATAATTGCCATGAACATAAGCCCACTAACCATTCATACAAACATATTCCTTTAATGCGATAAATAAATCTCTAGGCTAAGAGTGAATAGGAATTCATGTTTAAAGTCCCCTAGACAGTTCAGGCAAGAGGCTGAAATATGTTAAAATACTACGCGCAGAAAATTGCAGAAGCTGGACTAAGTAGTTCGATACAAGGAAAGCAAGAAATCAATCCTTGTGTTCTTCCTATTAGCTAGTTATGAGTGTATTTTTCTGACCTATATCTGATCACTGTTATTTTAAGTGATGGAAGCAATTCGCAACTGCTATAACAGGAAAATAACAAAAACAGAGAAACTTACTCGGAAATTTAGGGGGGGTCCCTGTAGCTTTGCATTTATCCTCGTCAGGGAGCATCAAGGTAGAATTCATATACCATGGCTTCTTGCCACTGCGCTCGAATGAGCCATATCCAAGGCTATATTTTTCATCTTCACAAGTTACAGTCTGCCCTTTCTCCTTTTCCCCTTTCAAATCTCGTTTCTTGCCTCTACCTTCACCATCTCTATCAAATTTACTCTTTCTAGTTTCTTTTCGAACACTTTTAGCATCCTTCCTTTCCTGCTGCCCAGGCTCAACATCTTCAAATAAATCCTTGAAAATATTCAAGTCGGCAGGCTTCTGTGCTTCATCAGCAGAAACCACAGGCCTTTGTGCTTCATCCGCAGAAACCCTAACTTCAAAATTGACGTTAGGGTTTTGTTGTTCATCCACTGAAACTGCAACTTCTGCAGATGATGTGCTGATGGGTCGTTTGGATCTGGCAATCTGGCGAAGTTTTTCAAGTCGGAATTCGCCATCATTCTCTCGAGCTTTGCGCTTAGCCTCCTGCTCAGCGCGTGCAGCCTCCTCCTCATCCTTGCGAACTTTTTCCCTGTTTTCAAAATTGTAAACGTTCCAGCGCTTCTGGGGCAAGATGTTGAGACCGCCATGGCCGCCCATCGTTTCTTACCGGTTAATCGGTAGCGATATCGGATCCCGCTATCTGCCAACAGAATCCATCTTCTTTTGAACGTAATGGTAACGGCCCTGGGATTCCTGTAAATTTTTGCATGTTTTAGGAAGGAGTAATGTTGGCAAGGAGAAAATTTCGATTTGAAATTTTCTGGCGGCCGCCAGCTGACCTGG
>JAANSK020262739.1:0-12223 GCA_011763485.2 Isoetes engelmannii | reverse complement strand
CTCAGCTACACGTAGTTGTTCTTCCCATTCTTCTTCTACCTCCGAAAACTGGCACATAAGTTACCCGACAACAATAAGAAACCGCCTGCCTGCACTAACAGTGTACCAGTATGAAAGATATATACCTTTGCTGAATTTAGCAGTGTATGGTCAAGATCCAATACAAGACAGAGCTTCCCAGAATTGAGAAGAAGTTCCTGCTCTTGCATTCTTCTCTGCTGCTCCTCATATGAAACATCACGCTCGTTGCTTGTAACCCCTGTGATTGACTGCTGCATTTCACGTCGTGCCTGTTTGGCATGCTGATTATGGGACTCGATCTCCCTGGCATCTAATGCATGTGCACGCTTCTTGGTAAAAGCTTTGAGGATATCCATTGAAGTTGATTTAATGACCTGAGCTGGATCAGCCATTGCTTCAGGACGTTGCGAGCAGCTTGAATCGCTCGACATAGAAGAACCATTAACTGAGTCTGCCTGTATAATGCAGTTATTTTTCTGGGCCATATTATCAACGACTTTCATTTCCACAGTTCCAAGAGTACTTGTAGGGCAAGACATATTATGCATCTGGCTTTGCAAATCACTACGAAAATCCGGCTGCTGAAGCTCCACCCCTCTGCAGGCCAGAGCCGGGTCTAACGTATCCCTAGGTTGAATTGAACTGCCATCAACAGCCTCATGAACCTTCAGACCATTGCTAAAGGTATCCTCTGAGGCTCTTTTTGAAATACCAGGCAATACATTTTCGTCCATTGCAGATTCATTAATTTTCTGTATCATGGAACCCTCATTCAAGGAGTCATTAGAGTCAGATAGACTATTTCCAAACCTTTCTTCTTCTAGAGGAGTTGGGCTTGGAAGTCTTTCATAAGGAGTTGGGCTTGGCAATCTTTCATAAGGGGTTGGGCTTGGAAAACGATCTTCAGGAATTGGAGCTGGACTTGAACCTTGCATGTACGTAAATGTAGGTTTGTCATATCCCGCAACTCCGAAATACTTCTGTTTCCCAGCATATTCTGATTGCTGGTCAATTTTATAAGAAAAATCGTTCGCAGAACTCTGTGAGGAACCATAGGGTAACCGAAAAGGAGGGCTGACACACACAGGCGTTAATAATTGAGGGTTGACACCCAGAGAAGTTGATAATTGAGGGTTAACACCCATGGGAGCTGATAACTGAGGGTTGATACCCAGAGAAGCTGGTAATTGAGGGTTGACACCCATAGGGACTGATAATGGAGAGTTGATATGAGGAGCTGGCAATTGTGCATTGATACCAACAGGAGCTAACGCTGACTCAGAAAGACGACCATGTGTTCCAGACAGAATGGAAAATGGAGCATTTGCATTGGTGGAGACTGAAGAGGATATACCAACTGAAAAAGGGGGTAAAGCCCATGGAGTGCATAACAGAGGTGCAGGAACAGGGACTGGGGGAGGAAGTGCAGGTGCTTCATTCTTCAGAATAACAGGGTCATAAAAGTGACTCGGAACTTGTTGAGCACGTGCTGCAACAGAAATTGTCTCTGTTATGTTACATTTCAAGCTTGCCCTTAAGGATGCGGGCCATGCACCTTCAGGTGGCAAACTTGGACAAACAGCACCTGTGCTTTGAATGTAGGCAATGGCAGCAGCAGCAAATGCAGCAGCCTGAATTGCTTGCATCTTGTCTGCAAGATCCATCTCTTCTGCAAGCACATGGGGTTTTATACTAACATCCGTGTTTCCAAAGCAGTTCCCAATTGAGCAGCTTGCTGGAAAACACTGCTGGTCCACTGGTCCCATAATGGTATCCGAAGCCGCAGTTATGCAACTTCCAACAGAAGCTTTAATTCCTTCAGAAAGTTCTTCTTGGGGTTTTATACTAACATCTGTGTTTCCAGAGCAGTTCCCAATTGAGCAGCTTGCTGGAAAACACTGCTGGTCCACTGGTCCCATAATGGTATCCAAAGCCGCAGTCATGCAACTTCCAACAGGATCTTTAATTCCTTCAGAAGGTTCTTCTTCTTTGATTCCTTCAGAAAGTTCTTCTTCTTGTATTCCTTCAGAAGGTTCTTCTTCGATTCCTTCAAAAGGTTCTACCCCTTTGTCATCTTCTGAGAACATGGTTCGAATGGTCTCATTTTCAAAAGATGGCTGTGTGCCCTTACACTCAAACCAATTTTCATCAGATGGTATATGGTCATTCGAACTTTGAGACTCTTTTTCAACGTTATTTGAACAAGTACTATAAGCCTGTTCTACGATCTTGACCAAAGCCTGCGCATTGGAAGCTGAGGTGGTTTGCATCATGCGATGAAGCTGCAAAACCCAAGACATGATTAATGGCTATCTATATTGATTTTCTTTGTTGTCTGGCCAGAAAATCTTGCCTCTTTGATTTGCCTTGACGAAAAAAGTTTCTCCCGCCCATCATATGCCAGTTTCAGGAGTCTACACCACAAAATGCAAGTAAGCCAGGTTCTCATCATTATTGCAGCCTCATACATGCATACCTCTGATAAGAGTTGTTGTTCCGTCCCTGCTCCTTACCTATTGCTGTGTTACATACCTGCAATAAATATGGGAACCTCAACACATAAAGCCGTATTAAATGACTGTTCAGTTGAAGGGGTTAGTGACATACAGCATACACAGCTCGTATCCCATCAAAGGCTCTGCAAATAAGAGGCAGAAACAAAGCCCCAAATGTATCTTGCGCACTATAAATACGTAGAAGGTACTTCAAAACAGCATAGAGTTTTTGGCACACGTGTACAAAAGACCTGTATTGAGGGAAGAAGGTGAGTGAAACGGACTATGGTCTACCAGTGCAAAATTATCATCTAAACAATACTGACTTTTGTGCATCTTTCACAGTCACATTTTTCAACATGTCCATTGCTATTTCAAATTGCTTCGGTCCAGCTTTTGTCTCTTTATCCAACTGACTGTTCGCACCAGCATGAAGTTCATGCATTTGTTCTTGGGCAGATCTTGCTGAAGATTGTTGTGGACTTTCATGCCGTCTTCGGTCCTCTCTGCTTCTTGTATCCTCTTTCTCAATTCCAGTATTTTGATCTATTGACAACAAAAGCTCACCATCCTCCAAACCCCCATCGCTAATATCTAGGTTATCCTGCCAAGGTTTGCCTTCAGCCAACACAGATTGGACAAGTTCCAAGGATTTATTCAGATCCATCCCGCTATTTTCTGTCACTGATTTTCCTTTGAAGCTACTTGCTTTTTCTAAACTGACATGGCCGAGTTGTTTTGATTGTTCTTTTTTTGTTTTATTGTCTGCATCAATATTTAATTTCCTCTTCGTTTCTACACCCTTGCTTGTCATCTTCCCTGAACCTCGTTCCCTTTCAATTTTTGTATCTGTTCTTGCTGACTTCTGCCTACCTATTTCTGTTTCATTTGCTTTCTTTTGTTCTCCACTGCTTCGGCTAGATGAGCCTTTGTTCGACGCATGTGTCTTTGAACGCTTGTCTGGTGCTTCCTCTGGCCATATCAACCTATTTCTTATCGGTTTTCGCTCTGTATCTTGTGATGAAATCTTATCTTCCTTTGTAATACTGCATTTTAAAGATTTTTTGTCCTTCACATGCTGCCTTTTGGCTTCCTCTGGTTTTCCCTGAACTGCTTTGGCCCATGCCAAGCTATAATAGTCACCTGCATAGACTCTGTTAGGGGCACAGAGGTAATCTGTTAACCATGGGTCTCTTTCCCTCCAGATATCGTCATACATCCATCCATCTGTTGTGCCCATATCTCTGTTTATAAATCCTCTCTCTGCACTTGGGACAAATTTGCCCAATATTCCCTTGCCTATGTTTTGATTCGTCCACCTATTTTTCAATTCATGTTTATCAGTTTTTTGCTGATTATAAAATGATGAGCAAGCTGGCATCTCAGACGTCCTTTGCCTCCCAACTTTGTCATCATCCCCACAAATTTCGCCTTCTTCGTGTTCCTCCAGAATATGTCTGTCTGGACTGAGATGTCCACGGTAATTATAGTCCATAGAAGCTTGTTCAATTGAATACAGTTTCAGTTTAGTAATACTGCACATGAGAACAAAAAAGCAAAACAACTTTAAGCTTCGGAATGTCGGGCTAGGTCTGACTTCAAATTTCAAAACTTGTTTGGTTTGGAAAAATAAATCTTTTAAGATCAAAATTTATCGCAGCTAGATGTCTGCAATAATGATAGTGCAAATTAAAGCAAAACTACTTCATTATATCAGCTAAGGTCTTATTGATTAAGGCTCCTAAAGGATGATAACTCGCTCAACAAACGCAACTCTGTGGTGTGGTGTCTATTATCAATCTTGAATCCACAATCAATTATCTTGATCAAGCTGAATGCAGCAAAAAGATTGACTCCTTAGCTGCTAGCAAGATTAGATTAGATTTTCTTTTCCATATTTTAGGTCAGTTACGAGCTCCTCGTTAAAAAGACCTTGCGAACAATGTGTGTCTGCGTCATATTTAATATTAACTGCAAGTTATAAAATACCTTATGATCGTTCTTGCTACTTTTGAAAAGGAAATAAGAAAACATCAGAAGACTACAAACGTGCTCCTACTGTCTTATTTATAAATCATTCTCGATAATGGCAATACTTTGAGCTGCAAGAGATCATTTGCATACCCGAAGGACTCGTGAAAGTCTTTGATATTAAACTGATAGAGAAAAAAACACATGCAAAACCTAAGGATTCTCGTCTGGTCTACTGGGTTCAAACTACATGTACAGGCAAAGTCTCAACTATACAGGAAATATTTTTTTCTCTGCGAAACGCTCAACTGTTTGGCGATACCTACCGTCAAGGCGCAGTGTTTCATCGCAGTCCGACGGCGCAGAAAAGAAGGGGCACTGTTCTGATCAGATGCTTCGTTGAAAACAGATGCGGATCAAACCAAAAGAATCACGAAGAGAGTGAAGAAGAAAAGGAGGCAGATCGCGCGAACGATTAGGGCAGATGGAGGGAGGCAGAACTAGTTAAAAGTTAAAACCTACGTTTTACGCCTACCTGGAACCGAAGGCTGGGATACAGCCACGTAGTCATGGTGTGCCCCAAGTTGGATCTATATATATTATGGGATCTCTTGTAGATCATGGGTAGACCCAAAATGGTATAACATATAACATATTCTATTACATCAAATGTGTAAGTCTGTAGCCTTGCCACAACAATGGTATAACAAATTCTATCACATCAAATGTGTCAGTCTATAGCCTTGCCACATGTCCAATACCGAGGTAATAACATATTCTATAACGTCAAATGTTTAAGTCTGTAGCCTGGCCACATGTCCAGAATTCTGAATAAACCCTGATTATTATAGGTTCTGTATACAGAGGTAATGGTCACGCCTTCTGGTTTTGCTCTAGTAAATCCATGACCATGATGCATGCAATAAATTCTGTTGTATAGTACAAGACTTGTAACATAAAAATTCATCCTGTGTCACAAGGCAAACTTCGTGAACGAGCATGTCTCAAAGAAGCCTACAAATGAGCTGCCACCGTGGTATTGAATGCTTGTGATTACAAATTATCCTACATCCATTTCTACAAAGAATCTCCATTGGGACTTTGGAATAGATATACCTTTACATATTATAAGAGTGGTGACACTTGATAAAGGGGAACCCTTGGTAAGTGCTCAAGGAATACCATCTTAGGGACAAAAGCACCTCCAGGGTAGCATCATCAAAGAGGAAGATAAAATCTAGAAGGTGTCTGTGCTCCCCCTCGATAACATCATCGGCAAGAGTGAAACACCTTCACCATCTAGTTCGGGCTCGTTCTCTTCTCGAGCTGATGATCTTCTGCCATTAGCTTCTTCTTGCCCTTGGGATCCTCTTTGTTCTTGGTTCTTCTTTCCTCCTGCTCCTCCTCCAATCTTTGTTTCTTCTGCCTCCTAAGCTCCTTCTGCCTCTTTTTCTTCTCCTTCTCTGCTCGTTTCTCCTTGCATTAAACATCACCCGGTGTCGCGCCTTCTTCTCGAGCTGAGTGGTGTCCTAGTTTTAGGCCCTAAACATTTTCAGCTTTTGTTGGCACGCAAGGACATGGGCGCTGGCGTATTCAACTGGAGTCATCTTCTTGGCAGTTTGTTCGGTGCGGGCCATACAAAAAATCTCGCCAATCGAAGCAAAGATACCTAGAAAATTGCCTCACGAGGGGGAGCAAAGCAAAAAAGGGTAAACCCTAAATTATGAGAGGGGTCGTGGTACCTTCTTATAGGTTTGGGGATTTTTAGGGTTTGGCATGGGAAAGTGATATTATCTAAATATTCAATTAACATGTGTATTACTACTCTAAATAAGTAATTTCTTTAGACAAATTTATTTCGATATGGGTTAGGGTGCGCCAGAAGGGCATTAGAAATTTTCTGATGGCGCTGTCACGCACGCTAACCCATATGGGACCATTTCAAGCGCTGTTTTGCTAGAAATATTACTCATTTAAGTTTTAAAGGTGAAACCCTAGTGTAAAATGGGCTAAAAAGTCGAATTAACATATTCATTTTCTCTTTTAACTTAAGTTTCAAGGTCAAACGAGGTCGAGATGGGTTAGGGTATGCCAGAAGGACATTAGAAAGTTTTTAATGGTGTTGTGGCGCACGCTAACCCCATGTCAAATCAATTTTGATGAATTTTTGTGGGCTGAGGCTATCTCCCTAGTGGTTTTTCTAACTATCACTATCTACCATTTGGAAAAAAAAAATCCACTTTTCGAGGTTCTTGCTTGGGATCTAGCTCCCATGCTGAGTTTCTAGGACAATTAGAACTATGGTTGATGGCCAGTGCTCGATCTTGGTCAACCAAGATCATTGCTCTGATACCATTGTGATGTCCCCAGCTAGTGTACGATGCTCCCATCGTATAGAAACTAGAGTTTCCCCCTTGTCGGTCATACACCAACGAAGGGTCGTCCATTTGACGTGGGATCCTTGATGGTGAGCAAGGGTCCATGTGGAAGGACTGGACGTGTCATTGATTCCGTCGCCCTCGGGATCCACCTATCAGTGTGGAAACATAAACATAAGTACAAACATTAAACCCCTGCATCAAACATAACAAATACAATACCACCTCGAAGGGTGGGAATCACTGTATCACCTGTAATGAACATAACATCATAACATCAAAGGCAAATCCTACCCAATGCTCAGACTCGAAGGTATATGACTGACGGCTTGGGTCTCCAGAGTTCATTGCAGACAGAATTCATGGCAATGGATTTGGCTGGCAATAGAACATGGCTGTTGGGTAGTCCACTCCATCCGCCCCTCTGCATATTTTGCAGATAGGCTGATAAGTCTTAGGACCTGATCGTAGCCTTCCGGGTGTATAGCCAAAGGGGCTACTCCTGGGTTGCATCTCCCCAGTCCCAATGAGGCAGGAAGGAACTGCTCCTTCTAGGAAATCCATGCCCATAATAGGCGAGCTAGAGGGCTACCATACCAGGAGCCTCACGCAGTGCATATTGATATTATGCATATCTCACAGCATTCCCCTGTAGGCCTTACACACCAGAGGGATCAACTGTTATAGGACAAGTTCTCCCTTATAAACAGGTATGGCCCCTCCACCCACAGCACAGGCGAGCTCTTATGCACATGCTGCAATTAGTTGGGAACTAATCAAGCCTACAACTAGCATCATACTAAAACAAGGCTTGGGTCTCTACCCCCCTTTCCAATACACAAGAGGGCGAATCAACCATCCAATGATCATCATCATACAAATAGAAACAATATAACATAATAGAAATCTAAGTAGCAAACAAGGTTAGCTTCATTGGTCAGTTCTTGGCACCTTTGGGTCGGAATGGGGATAAAACTTGCCAATGGTTGAGCTCAAAAGCAAGAATGGGGCAAGAAATATCTACCAGAACCTTGGCTGGCAGGCATTTCTCCTCTGAAGGCCTCCATAGTTGCTCAATACTAGGTCGAGACTGTGACAGACAAGTTTCCCAAGAATGGGGCAGCAGGAATGCTCCTCGGACTGAAGGCGACTGCTGCTGATGGCGAAATGCTCTGCTGCTGGTGCTGATCCGAAAAGGGAGGCGCTTTTAAGGTTTGCTCCCTTTTATAGAGAAGGTCCCTTTTAGGGCACACTGATCTAGGATTTGATGGTAATGAGTCACGCATGGGTTAGCATAATATATTGGCATGTTGCAACATGTGCAATATATTTGGGGTCTAGGGGTGCGTCACCCCATGGGTTATCCTATACCGACTACCGAGTATATGTCGTACCATGTACTAGTGACGTGGCCAATATAATATACGTATTTATACCATATATTATCCTAGAATGTCACGTCCATAATGATCAAAAAAATGAAGGGGGCTAAAGGGCACCCTTAATCAACACCTCTTCTCAGAGGGAAGAAGGGGCTGCATTCCCCGTTGATAAGCACAGAGGGATCTAGAATTAGAAAGAATGGCCCTAAACATAAGAATAGTACCATTTAAAAAACCTAAGGCATTGCAACACTTAAAGAGAAAATTCCAACTTACAGTGTCAAAAGCCTTAGTAATATCAAGCTTGAGAAGAGCCACCTCCTGATTTGAGTCTTTAGCCCAGTTGAGACCCATAATTTTCAGTATGACAGCTATTGCTCCAAAGACAATATTGTAGATAACATTGGAGAGGGAGATAGACCTATAATCAGAGAAGGAGGCAGACATATCAACTTTAGGGATAAGGGCAATAAGGCTGGTGTTACTCCTGGCATCCAAACACTTCTGATTTCTAAACTCATTGGCAATGCTGGTAACAAGTCTCCCAAAATTGGCCAATCCTTTTCAAAGAACTCGGCGGGAAGGTCGTCTGGACCAGGAGTCTTCCCATTGTCCATGCTTTTAACCACCTAGTGCAGCTTGTGGAAAAGATGATACCCCCAATATCAACTAAGACATAAAGGTTAACATTCTTTATGGTAAACATCGTCTTACTATCCATCTTGACCTCAGTCTGCTTCTGCAAAGTAACATCCTTGCCCTATCTTCTGGTTCACCATTAGCACTAGACTCTCCCTTTCCCTTATCTGGCTCACCATTAACGCTAGACTCCCCCATTTCATATTTTTTTAGCTTAGGAATCCAAGCATGCTTGGGAGTAGACTGAGGAACCGGCTCTTTTTCCTTGGAATAGTCCACAAGAGTTTTGGAGTGCTCGACCTTAACATTTATCAAACCATTTTGCTTAATCATAACCTTAATATCATTTTTACATTCAGAGTTAATGTTCTTAGATATACGGACCGAGGGATAATTAGTTTGGGGAATACTGAGCTCAATGACTTCCCCTAGGCTATCAGAAATGGCTCTAGGGTGAGTAACAATCCAAAAAGGCGGAGGGAGTTTCGAGAAGGAGATCCACGCAGTGGAGCAAATTATATCAGTTCTCCCCAGGATGTAATCAGGAGACAAGTTCATAATGTAGAAAGGGTGATTGTTAATCTTGTCAACCTTCCTCTTAAGAATGGACATGGGCCTGATCCTTACAAACAACTTGATAAGTTTTATTATCCATCTTAAGAATCAAAAGGACAGGGTTCTGCAGCTTGGTGACCCAGAACTTAATATTGCTCGAGGAAGGAGGGGGGGAGGCAAGGGAAAAATGAATGAGAAAAGCCTTCCTTGAGAAGATGTTAGTGGAAAATGGGTCCATGATACCTTGAAGGTCAATATAATATTTATTTATAACATATTGCTGGCTGTCACTGTTATTCCCCTTTTTAGAATGATAAAGAACAACATCGTTCAAAAGAATATTTTTATAAGAAATGGGCCGAGTCAATCCTTTTGTAGCATTGCTTTTACCAATGACTGGAATTATGTTTCGCATCTTGAGATCACCAACTTCGTCCTGGTCGAGTTGAGCATGGAGAGGTTAATCTCATCGCAATTTTAACAACAACGAAAATCCACCTCTGCTGGGTTGAAAAAACCATTACTGTATATGATCTTGCAGTTTTTGACCCTTTCTTCAAGTTTATCTGGTATGCCCCAAAGGAGGTGGTTATATCTTCCAGGAGCTCAGTGCTCTGCGAGAGTCCAGCTTTAAACTGGTGCATGTGTCTTTCTATGACGTGATCTTCAGCTTCTTTCCATCTCCTGATCAGTTTTATACTTGCTTCAGAGCCCTTCTTAAGAGAGTCCCATTTTACCGACAGTTTCTTGGCATTGCTCAATATATCGTCCATTGTGCTTCGAAAAATATTGTTCTTTAGGCTGCAACAGTCTTCTTCTGTGTGGCCTTGTTTCACCATGATGAGTTTGTATAGGGTGTGGTAATTTTTTGAACATACCCTAGCATATTCTAAACCCAATCCTTGTCCTTGGCCCTGCCTCCTTCATAGTCCTTGTAACGGTCCTAGGCAGTTAGGGACCAGTATTTATGCAATGTATTTGTATCTAAGAAGAAGAAAATACATGTATGGCATATCCATATCCACATAAGTAAGGTTTAGAAATGGATTAGGAAAGACGGATTTTTGGAGACGTGGGATTTGGAGCTTTGTAGAGCTGAGGAGGCAAGAGCTTGGAAGAATCAGATGAACGATGGTGTTGGGTTGCATAGAATCTTTCTCTATCAGGTGGGGTTTTGAATTCTGATTTTTTTAGGATTCAATTGAGTTGCACAGGTTGCCAGGAATCAATTTGGGCATGATGTTGTTATGATCTTGTTGATTGAAAGGGTTTCTATCTAAGCAAGAGCAGATGCTAGTGATAAATGAATTGTCATGGTAGGGCCCTGTAGTAGGCCAGAATTCACCCAGGATGGATTATCTGGGAAAGCTATGGGCTACAGTAGCGGTTTTGGGCTGCAGTAGAGTCACCACAGTTGGAGCCAGAGCTTATGGAAGCTTATGAAAATCATCTCGGAAGGACCTAGAGTGGGTCGAAATTGATCCAGAATGGATCCAGTAAGAAAGTTATGAGCTGTAGGAATTGTTTGAAGCTGCAAACAAAGCCATTCCACCTGGAATCAGAACTACCGGAACCACTTGGAAACGACCTGGAACAGGTCGATGGGGCTGGGATCAGGCCGATTTGGCCGTAGAAGTGGCCGATATGGCCTCAGCAACTGCTGGCCGTGCCTAATCAGGCAGACCGAGTTTGTGCAGGTCGGGTTCAGACCTGAGTTTTGGGCTTGCGTAATTTGGGTTTGTTGGAATACAATTGTTAATTGTTGGTTGGCAATTTGTTGCTTATGGTTGATTTTGCTTGGTCATAATGAGGCCTTTGAGGATGATATGAAAGCATGGTTTGGGGTCCTTGAGATGAGTAAGTATGGAATATAAGTTCTGTGGGATTCGAGTTGAAAATAACCATTGATTGCTAAGGTAATAGAGCTAGAGGAATTTTAAGAGCTTGTGTTAGTAGAGGCACTTAATTGCTAGCTAAGAAATGTGATGTTTTGATATAAACTATTAAAATCACAGCCAGGCACATTATTGTAAGCAATGAGTCTTGAGGTAGACCCTGGCGATTTCTGAGTGGTGAAGCGTATGGGGAATGACAACATGAGAGGTTGCATGAAGAACTGTTGTATACCAAGTTGTTTTGACATGGTCAGGTTGTAAGGGCAACCTCGGCAAGGATATGAGTTGGGCACATGTGTAGTAGACATCTAATGAGCCTTGCATGTCTTGGTTTTTGGCATTGTATCGCATGTTGTCATGGTATTGATATCTATTGGATCCTCCGGGGTTGGACATCCAGGTTCGATGGCCTGGGTAGTTCCGGCATGATGTCATCTGTGTTCTATGTTGTTCTTGTGCTCTATGACATAGGACGTAGTTCTCCTGACAAGGATGCTACGTCAGTACTTATGTGACTCCCGCTACAGGGCTTGTCATGCAAGTTGGCTGGGCACGTTTCTGCTAACAGGGGCATGTAAGCTGTCTGGGCATGTTTCTGCTAACAGGGCCTGGATGTAGGCTGGCTGAGCTTCCCATTGTCTCGGAGCTTTGTTTATGATGTTTTGTTACTTGGGCTTTTTTCTCTGATCTTGATGCTCCTGATGTTTTCTTGTTTGTCATTGTGTAGCACTGCATCATAGGTTCTTATGTCTTTGATGTTGCTCATGTCCGTGTTAACCAGGATTGAAGTGTTTCCATGTATGCAGCAGTTATGGGATCCCCACTTAGTCACGAGGACTAACCCCCTTGAGTGCATGTGCAGTGATTAAGCAAGGCGGTGGTCAAGC
>JAANSK020262728.1:0-12224 GCA_011763485.2 Isoetes engelmannii | reverse complement strand
TGATGTTTAGCGTCAACCATGTGACATTTAGTGGCCCTTTGAGAAAACACTTAGCGTCACTTTATTTGACGCTATACTTGACGAAAAACACCCTATTATGTTGTAGTGTTTAGGTTGAAGATTGAATGAAGTAGAGCTTGAACAATGATTGAAGCAGATGTAAGAACTTTGAGTTCAGTACCCCATGTTAGATCTAATATCAAGGGTTTTAAACTAGACACTGCAAACGTCTGGCACTTCATAGTTGAAGTGAGACTGCAAGAAATCTCCTTTTGTGCTCTTGTATTGGGTCCCATAGGCTGATTGGTTTCTGTGGATGATAAAGAACAGTTCAATTCAATTCAATTCAATTCTCAAAACTCTTCGCTTAAAAGCATGTTGTAGTGGATCATACAGGGTGTCTCCCCTAAAAATGTGGTACCAAAATTATGGTTCCATTTTAAATGTTTGTTTGGCACCTAGTGTAATAACAGCCTTGATTCTCAACCATTATTGAAATGGGAGGGAAAATTCATTTGCAGTCCCATTCCCAAACCCATCCACCCTCATTCCTTATTTTTGAAGCACATAGCTATGGCGCTTAATCCGGTTGTGGATCAGTCCGGTTCATACATATTTGAATCATTTGATTTGGAAGCAAATCCACATAAAATCTTGGAACCGGAGCATAGGTGTGAAAAAGAGAACTCCAGAACAAGAATGGAATCATAAAAGATGCAAAAGGAAAAGAAAACTAGCAGAAATGCAGGGTTGGGGAATGGGTAGGATAGGAAAAACAAAGAAGAACTGGGATAACGTTCCTCTGACATGCATATGAACGAATGTAAACGATGTGATTACAAGTATTTAAAATTATGGCATTGAGCTCCATGTTCATGCATATGAACGAACGTAAACGATGTGATTACAAGTATTTAAAATTCTGGCATTGAGCTCTGCAGCTGCACTTCAGACAAAAGCTTCAGATCTTCTCACTGACCATGGTCTGCATATCCTGCAACAATAACGTTGTAAGTAATAACCTCTCTTGTGAACTTGTGATAAAAAAACGTGTTGAGCACATACCACGCTGCCGCAATGGACACATGCTATCAAGTCCTCCTATAAAGATATCTTACTCCAGTCCATGTTTTAGTAGATGGGAACGGATATGTTTTGCCATGATATAACTACATTAGAAAAAGCAGTTAGAACAGTGGGATATGTAACTTATTTTGGTTGTTGCTGCATATGTCTGAAACATATAGTAGTCCCTATATAGGCCATGCAAGACATCCATTGAAACCATTATAGTCCATGGAACTATGTTACATGCAGACATCATATCAAAGGCTTTCACATTTAAGGTACACGTCAATGAGAGAAGTTCCATCAAAGATATCACAGTCAAATATGCTTGAGGATGTGGACAATAACCTTTTACATGATGTGGCTTTTTGTAGTATTTAATAAATAATGGCACCTAAGAATGCAAGGCTACAATTGCTATACATCTATACATCAATATTTTTCATCGGACTGACCGGAACTCGACCGGATCTTGAATACTGCGTGTATTTCTCTCATTCCTAAGGTGAAGCAGCCCTCTACCATCAGTGACTGGAGGCCTATCTCCCTGTTGTCTTCTGTATACAAGATCATTGCGAAGGCGCTAGCAGAGAAGCTGAAGTCAGTATTGTCTTCCGCCATTAGCAGGGTTCAATCTGGGTTTGTTCCTGGGAGGAACATTTTGACCAATGTGGCGGCGGCCTATGAGGGCCTGTATTGGGCTAGGAGGACATGACAGTGTATTTCCTATCTGAAGTTGGATTTTGCCAAGGCATACGACAGTGTTTGCTGGGAGTTCCTGTCTGCCATAATGCTGGCATTGGGTTGTGGCCCATAGTTCATAGAGTTGGTTATGAAGGTCGACTCGTGCTACTGTGGTGTGCCAGAGGGAGCCCTCTGCCTTCTTCTCTTTGGGCAGAGGGGTGCGTCAGGGGTGTCCTCTCGCACCGTCCTTGTTCACGATTGTGGCAGAGGCCTTGCCCCAGTTGCTTCTGGCTGCTGTGGAGGATGGTGTTGTGGATGGGCTCCAGATGTAGGATGGGAGCCAGCAGATCATCAATCCGTTCGCTGATGACACCTTCCTCTTCCTGGTGGCAGAGGAAAGGAATTTGCGGAATGTGAAGGGCTTGCTCGACACCTTCTCTCTAGCCTCGGGCATTCTCTTGAATTGGGGTAAGTGTTCTGCATTGTGGGCATTGTTGTTCCCCCCCCCCCTCCTTTCTTGCCTAGCCCTATTTTCAAGGAAGGTCCTCCCAGGCACGACGTGTATGAAGCTGCTGGGAATTCCCTTTGGAGGGGATATCTCCATAGGGCGGGTATGGGATGAGATTCTGCAGGGGCTGCAGAAGCATCTCAATTGGTGGAAGGGCAGTAAGCTGTCCATGGCAGGGAGAATCACGGTAGCCAAGTCAGTGCTTTATAGCACGCATGTTTATACGGCATCTGCTATGTTGGCCCCGGAGGGGAAGATGCAAGTGCTGGACAGGATGGTCTGGAACTTTGTGTGGAGTGGGGATGATGAGGGGGCAGTGGTTAAGGTGGCGAGGTGGAAGTGTCTTCGCCCCCCGGAGGATGGAGGATTGGCCATCTTGGATTTGGCGTTGCACAACAAGGTTCTCCAAGTTTGTGTGGAGTATTTTGCAGGAGGGAGCATCCTCACCTGGCTCGGCACTGCTGTTGCAGTCCCTCTGCCACTGTGTGGCGTTTGGGAAGCCTACAGTGCATGTGGAGTTGCCATGGGCGTTATTGTATGGGCATAAGCCTTTCCCGCATGCATCCCCCTTACCGGGGTGTTGCGGGCATGGGAGCACGTGCGGGTGCTCTTCTAGTTGGATCCTGCCACGGCGTTTCACCACTCCTCGCCCTTCTTGTGGGTTCCTTTGCCTCCGGCACAGTTGCCTTTGGCTGCCTCTGTTCATGCCCGGATGCAGGCCCGCTGGAGGCGGGCTGGGGCGCGCACTCTGGAGGACTGGTATTGGGGAGGTCAGGTTATATCATGGGCATTCTTTCGAGCCCGGTTTCGCCTGAGAGCTAGTGACCAGACTATTTGGGAACAGGTGGCCCGTTGCATTCCTTTGCACATACCTATACTGCTTCAGGGTGACGTGGTGGTGCAGGTTTGGAAGGTGCATCCTGATGTTGATGTTGCATGCTTTGTGCGGTCTTCCTACCATACGTTGGTCATCCATGACACTTTGCCTCCATCAGGCAAGTGGCCTCTGCAGCTTCTGGGATCTCGCTGGCGCTCTGTTTGGGTTTGGACGTGGAGTACCCTCCCTGCCCGAAGGTCAGGGTGCTCCTATGGCAGGTGGTGCACCGGTGTATCCGAGTGAAAGTCCGAGTGAGCAGGTTTCGGCCAGGGGTGAGCCCTCTGCGCCCGTGTTGCGGTCTTCATCCCGAGACATTGGAGCATTGTCTGGTCCTCTCCCCTCACCTACAGGCAGCTTGGGACTGGGTTCGGGCCCAGCTTCGGGTTCGGCTGACCAGCTAGCAGTTGCTGCTGCACTTGTATCTAGGTGGTTGGTCCCTTCCGAGGAAGCAAGCCTTGCATTTATGTGTAGCCTGGTTAGTATGGCTGATCTGGAAGCGGAGGCGGCTGTGGGTTTTTCAGGGGGTTCAGCAGCCATCAGCCTCCTTGATTCCCCGTTTAAGGTACAAGTTGTTTCAGAGTTTCCAGGTGTTTCCAGGGTTGGCAGAGCGGAAGTTCGCCATTTGGCGAACCTTCTTGGGGATAGTGGATGACGATGGACGTTTTGTTCAGCTGTAGTTGAGAGGATGATGGAGTGGCGGGGTATCGTTGCCTCTTCGGGGCAGCTGCCTTTTCTCCTGACTCACTTTGTATCATTGTTATTCTTTTAATATAATGACACCAGTTCTTCAAAAATATATATATATATTTTTGATCGGGAATTTTACCGTGAAGATTTTGGCAAGAAAGCTGGAAGCTACAGTCACCATGTTGTGCACCGTCAAATAAAATGGTCAAGCTAAAAATGAATTAAAGTCAAAGTATAGTTAAAGAACTCACTTATCATTTATGAGAAGCTGAAATTAAAATCCAAGCTTAAACAGACCACTATCTAAAGTCGAGTGTCAGGAATCAAGTTAGAAGGAGAGAATATAACGGTGGAAGTTCGATCAGCCAACATCGCCATATAGTTTCACATAATTTCACACATTTTCTCCTAATACATAGATGCCTACTGGTCATTTAACAACCTACAACAAATAGTCATGGGTAAATCCCAAAATTCTTTTTTTTTTTTTTTTGGTTCAAGTTGAACACAATCTACTAATTTATTGTCTATTGCAGGGTGAATTCATTAGTGTCTTTAATGCATATCTTCTTTGAGGTTCTACCTTATTAATTATCTGAATTGTCTTGTCACATAGATAGGAGTAAACACACACTAGTGCCCACAGTTTGTGCCAAAAATTAGAATTTTGTGTTTCATTGCCCACAATTACTGTTTTGCCATTTTGATGTTGTGCTACGGAAACAAGACATAATTTTTTTCTTGCGATTACATAATATCTAGTAACATCATGGAGTAACTACCCTTGGGAAAGTACAACAAAAGCGGACATACGTCCGTTAATTAACTCAATTTAGTGCATAGTCATTCTAGAATAATTATGTCTTTGAATGTATTGATATGCTAGTAATTGTGATTTTTGTTGAGTACTGAAGCGTAACATTGTCTCTTATATGTCTAGAGTAACAAATAATGTATTTTACAAAGACATTAATGATTAAAGATCCTAGTCCATAAATCCAAAGAGAAGTGCTAAGCCACAACCAGCATATATGCATCTCAAACCAAAATCATTTGCATTCATCTCTAAAGTCAGAAATAACAATATCAAAGACTTCCGTCAAACATAACCGATAATATGAAGTTTCTGTTCAAACTCGAAACACATACAAACATAGACCATTTGCAGATAAAAAGATAAAAGATGGGGTAACAATGATGTAAAATACCAAATATAGCAAATGGAAATCTTTCTATTATGTGCCACAGAATGTGTGTCTCGGATTGCAGAAGCTGATCGGGAATTCATGATCCCTGCTTTTCACAATGAAAAAGTGAGGCAGGAGTGGAGTCACTTTGCAGACAATCTACACTAAGCAACATGCTCAACGGTTATATCCATAGCTGCTATGCTTCACCTTGATTATTAACACAACTTCCTCGAAAGGTCCATCCCTAACTATTCAATTTTTCGCGTCATCATATGTATGCTAAAAGAAGAAATCCATCCCAATCATGATGATAATCGTTGGTTTCTTCCTTGCCATAATAATGCCAAATATGATGCCTAGTTTCCTTACTGTCCTTGTTCTCAATGCATAGCTCAT
This sequence comes from Isoetes engelmannii, assembly GCA_011763485.2. Classification (NCBI taxonomy): domain Eukaryota; kingdom Viridiplantae; phylum Streptophyta; class Lycopodiopsida; order Isoetales; family Isoetaceae; genus Isoetes; species Isoetes engelmannii. Next base: position 6,814 of record JAANSK020262728.1, on the reverse strand, counting down.
ACATTCAACATATAGAAACAGGAATACTCTCTTTGGCATCCAATAAATTAAAAATTGACTCATCATGTCTTACCACAGGCAGGACCGAATTCCACCAGCAAATTCACAAATGAACTGTCATTAAAACAAATATCAAACACTGCCATAGCAAACTACACATGAAAATCTAAGTATGAAGCAAAGGCAGCAGAGGTCTAGAATGCAATTATTTTTTCACTTTTCTGAGCCTTTGCTAACACTTGCAAATTCAAATAACAAAAAGAGAAAATTCAATTGTATGACTTAACAAACCTGGAGATGTGTATAGAAGTTCGCAATCCTGTTAGGAAATAGCAAAGATGAACGCACGCATTCAATAATGCATTTGCGAATGTAGCTGCCTCTAGCAATTATTCATACTTCCAATAATTCTGGACGATCTGAACATTGTTGAAGCGTCAAATAAAGTATCAATATGCTAATGCTGCATATTGGAAAAACAACATCTTGGAAGTAAATGCTTACTTGTTTCCAGCACATTCGAAGACACATTTTCAAAAAACCTTGGATTAAAAGCTAATATAATATTGCTTATCCAGTTTTGTTTTATCTGGAGCTGCGGAAAAATAATAAAAAGTTGAGGAAAATGGCAATGTCTCCCAAGCTTAGAATATTCACCCATATGCTCCAAAAATGAAATGGTAGATGTCCATTATTTTCTCCTGGTCCTTATACAGAAGCAATAACGACAACTTGAGTAATCTCAGGAGGACTGTTGCAGAATGTAAAAGCTAGCTGGTTATGCCTTTGCAAATATGATAGCATAAATTTGGCATTAAAAGGGTCTCCTTGGCTACCTCAACTGCCAGATTTAAATTGGTTGTGCCCAATGTGCCTTAAACCCTCAGTTATGTAGAAAGTTGTCTGGCCAATTTAAATAGAACAGTGTATGGAATTTCAAATTAAGCCAGTTCAACACATTCAAGCAATCTATAAAAGGTGCATAAAGACGAGGAGAAAAGTAATACCTCCTTACATGTGACACAAAAATGCTTTGAAACTGCTTGTAGCAGCTCCTCTTTTGGCAAACTCGGACCTACATCAAACTTCCAAGTCCAAAAAATAGAAGGCGAGTGAACATATTTCCATGGCACAATTGAGGAGAACATGCAACCATACTAGTTTACACTACCTCCTATATCTTCGGAGGGCCGCTGTATTTAATTTGCCTAAATCAACTGTCTGCAGATTATCAACCACCCTCAGTTTGAGCGTTCATGGAAAGTCATCCACTGAATTATGATGATCAGAAAGATAACATTTTGTATAGAAAATGGCTGCCTGTCAGATGCATTTTGTGATTAAGTAAACTGAATTTTGGCATTTCACATACAGATATCTGGATAACAAAATATTATGCTATGCCATCAACCGAAGCAAGAGGCAAACTGGTTTGATAAAGCTTAATCAAAACGAAGGGACACGTGATGCAATAATATGAAGGTCAAGTGTCAAAACTCAGATCCGTTCATGTTGTTGATGTTGTTCTCCAGAAGAAGGATAGGTAAAAAGTAGGAGTGCAAGATAGAGAATAGGACTTCCATCCTCTAATTTATATGTAGGCTATAAATTGGGAGACTATAAATTCGCGCAATAGCATGGTGAATCTGACACAGTAGACTGCTTTCTCAAGCAATTATCCAATGACTAAGTCATGGAATCTTATAGATGAAGCCTGCAATCAATATATCTAAGAGGATGATAAATTGCTATAGCTGATAGAACAAACATGAAAAGGCAGGAAAACATCAGTCTACGGAAACTAAGAGGGCACAAAGCTGGGTCTGCTGCTAACATAATTGTGCAGATGGCCTTTGCCTCCAACATATTCTAGTGGAAACCAATTTGGCTGACTAAAATGAAAATGAAATGGGCCGCGTCGAGTACCTATTTTGTATTGGTTTCCATGTCCCTATATAGCACACTCCCTTGTTTTGACTCCCATTGTTTTGCATATGCCAACCAGGGTACACCCCACAAAGATATGCAGCTCATATTCGGTGACAATTACCCCAAAAAGCCATTCAGTTCATATTTGCTCTTAGCAAGTTGAGAGCGATATAAATACTTTGCAGCAATCACCTATCCATTTACTAGTTCTCTACACCTAGCATATGCCTCGAGTATAGCAACATAAGCTTAATATTTGGTAGAAATCCTTTATCCAGTTAATGAAGATGGAGCAGTAATACAAATTCCATTCCAATGGAATCTAGGTATGTCAGAAACGTGGTGAGGCTACCACGGTTCTATGATCCCTCCTGGTATTAAGACAGGTTCCTGCCTTCCCTAAAATGTATTTCAATCTACTTCTGCCAATTAAGACTTTCTATGATGTGGTTTCAGGTTGGAAATGCATGTTGCAAATCCGATTTTCAGCCTCCTGTGGTAATTTTATTCTCCTCAATAGATCAACTATGCAATTAAAATGCTGCAATGTTGGTTTTATCTTATAGACTCCACTGATGGAGTAAAGAAAGTGCCAGCCTTCCCTCAATATACCAGTGTGGCCACACGCTGAAAGAAGGCTGTTAAAAGTCACTTCAATGGGCCTTAAGCTAGCCAAGTTCGTTCGTTCAATGACTTCATAGCCTTCTTAGCATCCCCATGAATTGTATAAGATGCAAGTATGCCATTCCATGCTATAACATTTTTCTGCACCATTGCTTCAAATAATGCCAGTGCTTCATCTATGCTCAGACGACCATCCATACCAGCAGAAGTAAAAGAACTAATACCAGCAGAACTAAAACGACGAGAGATGTTACTTGGTTTCTTCCGGATTCTTCCGCTATCAAGACTGCCTTCTTGTGTCTGCCGGATTCTTCTGGATGTCAAGCATGTGCCTTCGTAACAACACAGCCCAGAAAATTTTGCTTTTCCTTTTTACGTTTTTTTAGCAGGGTAATTGATTATGATATTGGTAGCCATAGGAAGTCGATTGAAGAAGAGAAGAAGATAAACAAAGCAAGCACAAAAATGGTCGCTCTAGAGGTCGTACTGTCGTAGCCACTAATTTCAGAGTTTTTTCTAATTTCTTTAACCATTGGATGCGAAATTAAGAAAAAACAGTCGCAGGATTTAAGACAATCCCTGTTTTGCACCCAAGCTTTTGATCTGCGGATAAAAAGAATAACAAATTGATAGTGTTTTTGATATAAAGAAGGGTCTATCACAAATTTGGCATTTTTCGGTCTCACAAACTGGCTTATTTTGGTCAACAACCGTTTTGGAGTCTGCCCTCCTTCATCATCTCATATTTCTAAAGGAGCACATCCAGGATCAACACAAGATTCAAAAGTTTATAAGCCTCTTTGCTCAATAAGGGAATCCCTTGTCTATGCATCAACTCTACAACCAGAATTGCTTCCTTCAACCATTCCTGTTTGTTTAGGTCTTTAAAATCTCTGTCATTGTGAAGATCAGAATTGAATCCACCTAGATTTGCTATTTCAGAATCCAATTCTAAGGAACTTCCATCCACAAAGAGCAAGTCCTTTGCAGTCTGATGATACCATGTCTCAGAGGTAAAGTGGCGAAAGGAAGCTGAGTGAAATAAAAAGGGAAATGAAGCCCTTACCTGAGAAAGCCCAGAAAGTCTTATAATCAGTGGTGCAGAAAGATATAATGTTGACAAATATGTGCAGCCCTTGCCAGTAGACGTACCTTTTCCATCATCCAATGAAGCAAAATCCAGCTGGTCACGAACCATCAGCTCCTTACTAGATTCGATTAATAGGTGTTGCAAAACGACGTACTCAATAATATCTTTGATATGCCTTCGTGTGTTTTCGCAGTCCCATACTGCATAAACAGCCAGTGTTAGAAATGCGGTTAGTAAAACGCTTCAACAAAGCTCCAAACACACCAAAATCTTGATTTGGAGTAATATACCAACTGCCTCACAAATGCGTCCATCTTTCACAACTCAGCTTTTCTGCCCAGAATGCCGTAAACACTGCGGCCTGTTGATACTCCATCAGCACCAGATAATAAAGTAGAGAAACTATGCAGCTCAGAACTGGCACTGTACACAGAGGGGAAAAAAAAAGCTTGAAATAAGAATCGGACAGAGATATGGTTATGGTGTCGTTCGATTTGAGTCTGGCATCGGGCATGGTCGAGCAGGCGCAGGCAAATTTCAGGAGAATTTCTATTTTTCCTGGCCACAGGATAGAAAAATAAGAACTCAAAGGGTAGAGATTACACCACGTGAAAAATTGGGTGAGGTGTGTTATGGAAATGTGCATGCGGTAGAAAGATTACGTCAATTGATTGATACACGGTATACTACGAGTGAATATATGAAACAGGAAATGACTCCTAATTTTAAGATAACCGAAAATAAGAACTCAAAGGGTAGAGATTACACCACGTGAAAAATTGGGTGAGGTGGAAGAAACGTGGACAGGCTAGAAATCGAGTATTCAAGGCACCTCGGGTTAGACAACCCTACTAAAGAGAAGTCAAAGAAGAAATAGCAAAAATTGCCTCAGCATAGGGAGGATAGACCAGAACGGCATCTACTAGGCGTCGAATGGTGTTAAGATTATTATCTTCATTTCATAGCACCTCCAATTAAGGCTTGGCTGACAGTGACAAGAAAGAGGCTTTACGAGATTTCCTGGAAGATGACACAATGGAATGGAAAGCATACTTGGTGAAGAGATGAAAGATTTGCAAATGAAGCACATTATGGTCAGCAACCTCAAGGACACCATTCACCTTGTGAAGAAGTCTAACAGCAATGACAGTTTAGCAGCCAAGAGTAGTTGCCTTGCTATGACTGTAAGAGGAAGCAATATCGAAAATGCTAATCATGTCAGTGCTCGGGGGTTTGGTAAACTGCTGGTATTCATCTGAGGAATTTTACCAAAGCAAAATTGAGGAGGTCAGAGATAGATTGCAAAGGGGAGAAATGGGTTTTATATAGAAGAGCTAGAAGAGCAGATGCAATCCCCAATTCTGTCATAGAACTTCTGCAACAATTTTGGACTGACAATAGTAGGGTCTCTCCAATGCAAAGGATGTCAAGTACAGAATATTGGAACGAAATAGAAGACAGGATCATGCCACTCACTATTTGGAAGAATGACAGGTTATTTCATTTCTTCATCTTCACCATATGAAGACATTGTGGTGTGTGTTGACAACTGTTAAGGTGGATCCATGTGTTATCAATTTAGTCAACACTATGGTATATGTGGTATGTGGTTAGTAACGTGGTAGTAATATTGCTTATAATATGTGGTTGTGGTATTGGTTAGTAACATGACAGTATTGCTTGTGATTGCTTGTGCTATATGGTTAGTGATTGCTTGTCATATGTGGTGCCTATTAATACTGTAATATGTGCTCTGTGGTGCCTAGTGAGGTGAAGAATGTGGTGTAAAATAAATGCTGTAATATATGTTATGTGGTGCCTAGTGTGCTGAATAATGTGGTGTAAAATAAATGTTTTAGTATATGCTATGTGGTGCCTAGTGAGGTGAAGAATGTGGTGTAAAATAAATGTTGTAATATGCTATATGGTGCTTAGTGTGGTGAATAATGTGGTGTAAAATAAATGCTCCAATATATTGTATGTGGTGCCTAATGTGGTGAAAAATATGGTGTACAATAAATTCTGTAATATATATTGATCACCTTGTTATCTTACTTGTAGTTGCAATTGTTCAAAAAATTCAAGACGGATCATCCTAGTGTTATGATCAAACAGAGGATGTTTGAAAAGCTGAAACCATGGTTTGTTGTAAAATTAAAGGACTTTCAATATTTGTTGCTGTATATACCATGTTATGATAGAGATGCTAATAGATGGCTTCAATAGTATGAGAACTAAGCACCCAAAAAGCTGGAGCTGCACTTATCAACTTTGCAGGTCATACATTATGGTGAATGCAGGGCATCTGAATACAAAATAAGTAGCAAGAGGAGTGTGTGGCAGGGAATTTTATGTGAGGAAACTAGCTTCCAACAGTACCATGAAAAAATGCATTCTAGGTGAGTATGAAGAGTGTGGGATTAAGAAGTTCCCTATCTGCCCACATGAACAATCCATTAATAGTGGCATGGTGAAGTGAGGATACCTAGACTATGAGAAAACTGAATTCAAAGATGGCAGCAAGAAAAGTAAGCTCGCTCACTAACACAATGAAACTGCAAGTCTTCCACTGGTGGGCAAAATGTTGGAGAAGCTTCGAAAATTTCCTTTACACACCTTTAGATATAAGTGGCAGGCATGCCAGTACAAATAACTCCTTGTTAACTTGCCTGGAGATGCTTATCTATCTGTAGTTGACTTTGCAGAGAATTATACTTTTATGAAACAGAATGAAGTTCGCTCCATGTGCTGGGTCAACAACCAGATAGCTATATTTGTTCAAATAACCTATCAGGTTGATCCACTGACAGACACCATTGAGAAGGAAACACACTACCTTGTGTCAGATGACAGGGAACATGACATATTTTTTGTTCGACATTGTCAGGAAGCCACCCGTATGCAACGTACTAGATCAATACAACTAGTATTATCTAATGTCGTTACAATTAACACGAAGTGAGAGTTTATAGCACTTACGAATCTATAGCAAAATCCTTTTCGACCGCCGGAGCCCAAGTGAGACGGAATTCGGCCGGGTTTACGAGTTGCCTTCTCTGTACGTTGCGCATGTTTTTGCTCAGGGTCCTTTGCTCGTGTGTGACGTTCCAGGTATTTATACGTGTATAAATACTGACACGTCACCCTAGCTACGGCCTAGGGGTACTAATA
>JAANSK020262717.1:0-12225 GCA_011763485.2 Isoetes engelmannii | reverse complement strand
GATTTCATACTAGCATCTCTTTTGGTTCTTCGGTCATCCGGAGGTTTATATTCCAATTCCGCCAGGATTCGGTATTAATCAAAGGTGTCCTATGATCTTATCTTATGTGTTGATGTTAAAAATGTACATTTGAAATATTGGATTTGATTATCTTCTTGTGGATTTAATCTAGTTGAATATTTCACATTGGTATCAGAGCAAAATTCCTATGGCCAGCAGATTTGGAGCAGGGCTCTTGGGAGCTGTTGAAATTTACAAAGGTGGACCTGGGTTTCAGGTCTGGAAAGAGAAGGTGAAGCACATCTTGGAAGTTGAAGATTTGTGGTACTTGATTGAAGATGGTGCAGTAATAGAGACTGTTGCAGCCAGACCGAGTTCTTCCACAAATGCAAGGGGCAGAAGGTCTTCAACTAGTGAAGGAGGTTCTACTGAAGAAGGAGTTGCTGCAGTAGAACAAGAAGTGACTCGTATAAGATCTGAGGCAACTGATGAGAGATCAGAATATGCTAAGATCAAAGAAGCACACGGTATAATCATGAGTAAAGTTGGTGATAGCATTATGATTAGGCTCAGAGGTAAGAGCCCTAAACAAATGTGGAAATTTATGCTTTAAAATTATGAAGCCAAGACATCTTCTCAAATAGATGTTCTTGATCAAGAATTCAGGAAACTGAAATTTACTGACAAGGAGAATGTAGATTCTTTCTTTCAGAAGTTTGGCAATGTTGTTGCAGACCTTGAGGCAGCAGGAATTTATCTCTCTGAAGAACAACAGGTACTGCAAGTTGCTCGAGCAGTTTCAGGAATTGGGCAACTGTCAGTGTTTATCAGAAACATGGCAAGGAGCAGGTCAGAAGCTGAGAAAATGCTAAGAACAGAGATAGAACAAGAGAAAGTAGTTTCAGATGGTGGAGATGGTGCTGGAATCTATTATGTGAAAGGGAAAGATACCTCCAAAGGAAAAGACAAGGGTAACATTGGTCCATGTTACTATTGTGAAGGTTATGGGCATCTTAAGGCTAATTGTCCCAAGTTAAACAAAGAAGGGAAGGAAAATACTTGCTTCACATGTGGAGAACGTGGACATTTTGCATCAGTATGTCCAAGTCCTAAAGGAGAAGGCAGGGGCAGAGGAAAAGATACTCGAGGAGGAAGATCTGGAGCACAAAGGGGAAGAGGAAGAGGAAGGACAGCCACTGCAAATGTTGCAGAAGAAATTCCAGCAGAAGAAGAGGACAATGATGATGAAAATATTGAGGTAATCTTTTGCATGCTTTGATGTCCTTTTGAATGGTAATCTGCAATTCTTTCCCATCATACATCCATGACACAAAGGTTTTATGGCTTCTTTGTGTGCAGCAGTTATTAGCCCCTTCTTTGTCATAAATTCAACATTCTTAAAGTTTGTATGACATAATCTTTCATGCCAAGTGCTGATATCTACTTCAGTTGCCATATTAATGCTTGCAAAACAGTCAAGATTCAAGCCAAATAGATTTCCAATTCTCTTTCCAAGAAACTTCAATTGATTTCCATGAAAAACTTTACATTGATGTTGGTCAAAGACCACTTTGAATCCCAAATCAACTAGCTGACTTATGGAGATCAAATTTCTAACCAAACTAGGCACACAAAGTACATTTTTTAACTCAACTACATTTCCTTCCAAATCAAACAGCTCCAAAACTCCAACATCTTCTACTTTCTGCTTGCTTCCATTTCCAACTTGTATGTGACCATGCCCTACTCCTTTGCAATTCTTCATGAGTCTCCTGTTGCAAGCTATCGATCTTTCAGCTCCACTATCTAATATAAGCAAATCATCATTCATTAGATGCTCCTTTCTTTCAGTTAAAAAAACTGGAGCTAGTACATACAGATTTATGTGGTCCTCTCAACATTACTGGAATATCAGGTAAGAAGTATTTCATTACCTTTATAGACGACTTTAGTAGAAAGGCTAAAATATATTGCTTGCAAACAAAGGATTTAGCTTTTGAGGCTTTTAGAATGTTTGCAAATGAAGTTGAATGTAGTACAGGAAAGAAAATTAAATGTGTGAGATCGGACAGGGGTGGGGAATACATGTCAAAGAAATTTAAAACATATTGTATTGAAAAGGGAATAAAGAGACAAATGACTTGTAGTCATACACCTCAGCAAAACGGTGTAGCTGAAAGGAAGAATAGATCTCTTTTGAATGCTGTTAGAGCAATGCTTAAGGGAGCAGGGTTGCCTAACTTTCTATGGGAAGAGGCTGTTAAGATAGCTGCTATAGTTCAGAATATGTTCCATCCTCAAGCATAGGAGGACAAATTCCTGATATGCTTTGGTCAGACCAAAATGTAAAGTATGAACATTTGAGAACATTTGGATGCTTAACATACGCCCATGTACCTGAAGAAGAGAGAAAAAAGTTAGATGATAGATCATGGGTAACATACATGGTTGGATATGATCAGGAGTCGAAGGGCTATAGACTGTATTGTCCAGAAAAAAGGAAGATCATAATAAGCAGAGATGCACATTTTATTGAAGAGACGCTTTATAAGTCTAGAATAAAAATTGCTGAAAAAGAAAAGAAAGAAAATGTCAGCAAGAAAAATATAAGAATGAAATAGTTATGGAAGATGATGAGGTAGTGCATTCTGAAGAAGATCCAAAACAATCAGATGATATTGATGATGAAGATAACAGGCCTGAGGAGACAATGCAAAATGAAACTGTTGAAAGGGAACATAGAAGGGCAAGAAAATCAGAGATTGACAAAATTAAAGAGGATATAAACTTGGAAGCACATAAATATGGAAGAAGAAATGATGGGAAAAGTAAAAGACTTAAAGAGGATGAAGATGAGGAAATCTTAATGGTGCTAGAATCTGGCACTCCAGACACTTATGAAGAAGCAATAGCATCTGAGAATGAAAAAGAATGGAAGAATGCAATGATGGCAGAAATGGAATATTTTGAAAGGACTTCTACCTTTGATGTGGTTGAGTTGCCAAAGGGAAAGAATATTGTTGGCAACAAATGGGTATATAAGGTGAAACTAGAAGCTGATGGAGTAACACCAAAGTACAAGGCTAGGTTAGTTGCACAGGGTTTTTCTCAAAAAAAAGGGAATTGATTATGAAGACACGTTTTCACCTGTAGTAAAAATGACAAGTATAAGGGCATTGTTAGCAATGGCAAATGCATGGAATATGGAACTACATCACATGGATGTTCATACTGCCTTCTTAAATGCTGATCTAGAAGAAGAGATCTACATGAAACAAGCACCAGGTTTTGAGCAGGGTCATAATAAAGTTTGGAAATTAAAGAAGGCGGTTTATGGCTTGAAACAATCTCCTCGTGAATGGTATAAGTGTATGGACAAGTTTCTCATTGAACAAGATTTCAGGAAATTGAATAATGATGGTAATTTGTATATCTTTAAGGAAGGAGAAGCATATTGCATCATAGCATTGTATGTTGATGATTGTGTAATGGTAGCAAACAAGATTGACATTTTGAATAAATGCAAAGGCTTATTGAAGAGCAGATTTAAAATGACAGATTTAGGAGAACTCAGAAAATTTCTTGGCATGGAAATACGAAGAAGTAGAGAAGATAAAGTGTTAACATTAACACAAACAGGATACATTGATACTATTCTTGAAAAATTCAAGATGAGTGATTGTAATCCAGTTATTGCACCCATTCTGCCAGGAGGGAAATTATCAAAGCAAATGTGTCCTAAAAATGAAGAAGAGCAGAGAGATATGGAAGCAACTCCTTATAGAACATTGGTTGGAAGTCTCTTATATCTTGCAAATAACACAAGGCCAGACATAGCATTTATTGTAAACGTTCTTAGCAGGTACAATAATAACCCAGGAAAAGGTCATTGGATGGCTGCCAAAAAGGTGCTCAGATATTTGAAAGGATCAAAGCAAATAGGGTTATGTTTTACAAATGAAAATCTGAAATTACAAGCATACTGTGATGCTGATTGGTGTGGTGATCCAGATGAACGAAAATCAACTTCTGGATATGTTTTATTACTAGGAGGATGTCCAATAAGTTGGAGAAGTAAAAAACAATCTTCAGTAGCACTATCTACAGCAGAATCTGAGTATGCTGCAGCTACATTGGCAGCAAAAGAAATTGTATGGGTTCAAAGATTACTAACAGAACTAGGTATGGAGCAAGGAGGTAGCACAAATCTTTTTTGTGACAGTCAGAGTTGTATTGCAATAGCAAAGAATCCGGTTCTTCATGAAAGAACCAAACATATTGAAATGCAGATGCATTTTATAAGAGAAATGGTTGGCAAAGGTCTCATACAATTGGAGTATGTACCTTCTCATTCTCAACTGGCAGACATATTTACAAAAGCTCTAAGTAGTCAGAAGTATATCAGTTTGAGAGAAAGACTTGGTTGTTTGAACAATGAGCTGATGATAACAACATATCAGGAAAATTAAAGATGATATAGTCACCAAATGATATCAACATATTAACTTCTGCAGCAGGTCATGTAACAGGAAAATAGAATATCAGCATAAGGAAACTTCTGCAGCAGGTAAAATTATCATGAAGGAGGATGTGAGAAAATGTTAGGTAAGTCATGATTATTTTACAAGAGAATAAAGCATAGACAGTTCATGTTGTCTGCATATGAAATCAGTGTTTATAGAAACACATGAGTAAATAATACAGGAGGACATTTTATCTTGTCCTTGTAGATGCACTGTGAATACTGGAAGATGTCAAACACAGCATGATATTACCATGGCATGGTTATATGGTAATAGACCTAAGAGTCACATGAGAAGTCGTTGGATGAATAGCACATTATATTATTTGAGACCATTAGAAATATGTTTCAATGGTTTTGAAAATTGCATGCAGTATGAATTATTCCTGTGGGATATTGTTGAAGCGAGAAGACCTCAGTTAAATATGGAAATTCGTGAACAAAGGAAGGCAAGTTGAAATCATTTGAACACGTTGGCTCCCACCGTGAAACCGCTTGCAGATCAGTAGGGAGCCATACTATAAATTAAATGAGTATTCAGAGATCATTATCCTGTTGGAGTTCGCTGAAGTTGAGCAGATCCGGAAGTAGTAGTATAACCTAATATCTGTCTTGTGTGTTTGAATAATTGTGTAGGGACGAACCATTGGAGCTACAGTATTTCTGGCAGCACATAGCTACAGTAATTTCAATAGTTGAAATTACGTTATATGCATACTTGAAATATTAACTTTGTGAATATTTCTAGTGGAGACTAAGGATTGAGAATAGTTTGAAGGTATCCTATGATCTTATCTTATGTGTTGATGTTAAAAATGTACATTTGAAATATTGGATTTGATTATCTTCTTGTGGATTTAATCTAGTTGAATATTTCACAACTGACATAGTTCAAAGGCCAAGAATCTGCAGTACCAACACATTTGAGCACTCTACTTTTAATAATTGTGTCTTTACATTCAGGTGACACCTCCTTCAACCTAGTTTTGAACCTTGTGTTACAATTTAGTTCAGAAACTCGAAGATGTAAATTGGTTGAAGCTGTTTTGACTGCTGATATTGGCTAAAGCTGTACATTCTGTTAAAATTGTACATTCTGTTAAAAAGCAAATCAGGATTTCGAAATTGTTAATTGTTAAAAATATTTCAGTAAAAAATTTGCATAACTAAATGAGAATATTGTCCTCTCATGACTAGCCTATTTATCATGATAAACAGACTAAAAATGCAATATTATGCCTAGTAATTGAATTGCATCTATGACCAGAATTTAAAATCACCAAGGAACTGCCAATTAAGGGCCCTTAAACTACTTTAAACTCTAGCATTTAAATGATTAAAAAGCAGGTTTTGATCTCTGGCTATGTTATCCACGTTTCGATTCTAACGAGGTCTGCTATGTCATGGATTCTCCATTCCTTTCCCGGTTTCCCATTTCCTATTTTGTTATTGTGCATATTCTTTTCTTCAGCTCAGATCTTTTAGTGGATAGGTTTTCATTTCTTGCGAAAATTATGTTTTGTTAGGTGATGGCAAGAATCGAAGTCTTAGTGAAGCAATTCCTAGCTGCTTTGGTAGGTTTTATAATTGATCTTCACATACATGTCTGGTTACTTGCCACATTAGCACTGGTCTTATGGTTTCCCTGTTCATTTTTAAAGTATGTAGAAATGCTTCAAACACATTTTTTTATGAAGTATTTAGTGATGTCGATGCTATGCGCTTATCCCGGACCAAGTGTGAGAAGATATTATTGAAATTTATTGGAGTTAAGAACTTCATACGAGGGACACACTATTATCTTTTGTTTATTAAGATTGATAGTTCTTCAACTTTGACGTAGACAATATGACCAGTTTGGATGGTCCTTATTCTATGCTATGAGTAGATTGCGGAAAAAGGTTACACAACAAGAAATGTTTTATAAGCTCGTCTCATGCACCTGTTATATTTTATCATTTAAAGACAAGTCAATGGGACTATACAAAGCAAGGTCCTTCGTTATATAATATCTTTCGTGGTGTAACAAATTTATTCTAGATATAGTAGCAATGTGCACACGATAGCCTTGTCATTATTGCATCCAATTGGGGTGCAGTTATTGGTCGAAGGGACGCCTGTATTTAGAGTTCGGGATGTGGTATTTCCGGTCTTTTCTGGTGGTATTTTCGGCCACCTATTATTAGCCAGGTCAGCCAGGTGGTATATCCAGCCAAGAAAGTGGTACATCTGGCCAAGAAAGTGGTATCTATGGCCAAGAAGAGTGGTATATCTGGGCAAGAGGAGTGGTATATTTGTCGATAAAAATGCTATATCCATCCAAAAAGTGGTATTTCTGGCCAAAAACCAAGCCAGAAACTGCATGGCGGAGCTGAGATTTTTGGTCAGATGTTCTTGCAGCTCCGTGGGCGCCTTGAACTGCTTTAAAACCCCTTCTAATCACTTTGCATGTCTCTTTAACGTTGGTTTGATGAAGAGAGGAAGGGATTTGAGCTCAGATAGAGCTGGATCGATCGGAGATTTGAGCTCAGATAGAGCTGGATCGATCAGAAAATGGCCCAAAATAGTTGGTCTGGGCTTGAAAATTGTGAAGTGTACAGTGGCTAATAACGGGTGGCCGGAAATACCACAAAAAAAGCTGAAAATACCGCATCCTGAATTAAGTACGGTGGCCCGGTCAGATTCAGATAGCAGTAGTAGTTTTAAGTCTAATTGAGACTTGTATGGTAAACTTGCATAAGAAAAAGCTGGTCTGAAAACTGCATATTTTGGCATGTCCTCGAGGGAGGTTGTGGACTAAACATTATATTCCAGCTGCAAAATATAGTGATGTGTTCCTTATTTTAGGCTAAACCTCTGAAATCAGCATATACATCAGATGAGACTTTGTTTAGTGGCATATTCCGTCATTGCATTAACATATCCATTTGTGGGATTTGGTCCGGAATAACATGTGTCAAAAGTATACCATAGCAGTTTGAAGCCTTCATTATTTGTCATATTTATTATGAAAGTAATGTCGTTTCATATGCAGATCTTCTCCAATTGGGATGTCTTAAAGTTTGCTTGGCCCTGCAATTATGTAGTCCAAGAAATTGCATTATTGTGTAGCATTCTCTGAAATAAATTGCAAGAGCAGTGCCAGTTTCCTCATTGAGGACAAACATTGGTTAGTATTATTGATAGGCACCATCACAGGCCTGGAATGTTTGCTACTTCTATTGTTTCTAACTAGATTGGACCGAAGAATCGATTCAAAGGAATATTCTTCTGAATAATATTAGTAGCTACGAAAATGCTTAGTACAAACAGATTCATGAGGGAAATCTGCTTGGCAGCAGGTTGTGCCATATAAATTGGGAAGGCTTAATTATCTCACATAGCTTCTAAGTGCAGCCCGGTCAGGTCATGCTCTAGTTTAATTTCTTTTGTCGTTGAGCTCGAAGTAGGAGAGCACATCCATCCATCGATCCAAGCTCTTCAACTGATGAATCAGAACTGTTTCAGGAGTAAACTCATGAGCCCATTGACCACCATAAGTTGGATGATCATAGAACAAGTGCTTCATGTTGCTTCGATGCTTGGCCTTGTTGCCTTGGTTGAACCAAAGCTTTGGGAGCAGATCCTCCTTTCCAATGCTCATATTTCGAGGAATTGGAGACTCAGATATCCATTCTACCAGATCCCAGGACAAAGCATAACCTTCTCCTGTCATGAATCCACTAGAAGGATTAGGCAATGGGAGGCCATAGTAGAGATCTTCTCTAGGGTGTAGGTTCAAGGAATGTGCCAGATTCTCAAGCCGAATGTATGCATCGTCATCTGCTTTCATCACATAGTTATACCTTGTGCCAAGCGAGGGTATTGTTGAGAAATAAGTGGTTTTCCCTGCATTCATATTCTCTTTGCAATCAAGCTGAAGAATGTCGTTATGTCTCAGCATTTCTAGCCTGACCAGATCCCTTTCTTCCTTGCTTTTGGGTTCTCCCAACACAAACCGGACTGAGACATCAGCTGAAATTGGTGGAGGATGTAATGTGTATGCCAACCTGAGAAGGCTTCTTCTCTCAAAATTTTCTGCAGTAGTGAGGATTCTAATCAAGATCTTGAGGGCTGGTGGTTTGGGATCAGACTGACGGAGCAATTTCGTTGGAGATTGCCATTTCAAGACTTGAATGATGCAGAAAATGGCCGTGGATGTTAGAAGAAAGATGAATCCTTGCAATAATCTACTCTTGCTAAATTGGAAAAGCTTGTTTCCACTACTGTGTGGTCGGAATGCCATAAGCAAGAGCATGAACGATTGCATGCATTTGTGATACCTTCCACGTTTATAGCATATAATAGTGACAGGTATTTATGCTATAATATAAGTTGATTGTTGACACTTAGTTGATGGTGCGTGCTTGTCACGCAACGAACGTGCAATGCTATGTCGGTGGACCGACATGGTTAGAATTAGGAACGTATTCTAAAAACCACCTTTCTTTTATGGAACAGCTCTGGCTTTGGAACTTTATCTGTAAAAATTCTTTCTCCGATCTCCAAACCCTTCGGTTTGCCATAAGCTAAGATATAGCTATGGCAAATATAATATATATAGCTTTGCGTGGTACCCTTTGTACAAGAGAAAGTCTCTTTACACTGGATTCTGGGGAAGAAACCATGGTTTCTTCCCCAGAATCCAGGGTAAAGAGACTTTCACTCAACGTAAAAATTGGTTGCTCAATTTTCAGTGTTGATCAGGAGCAGATCAACCGGTTGAGATTGCTTTTCTTCAAGAATACAGGGTAAACAAGACCAGAACGAAGAGTAAAATAGATGGACATTAGAATACAGGGTAAAGAAGAATGGAACGGAGAGAATACATGGTAAAGAAGAACGGAACGGAGAGTAAAACAGATCGCAAGCTTTTCTTGAAAAGAAAAAGTGACACATGGCGGTGTCCGATAGGCGGAGAGGGCTGAAAGTTGAGCAGCCATTTTTTACATCATCAATATATTCAGTTAAAATTTGATTTATCAATATATTCAGCTAAATTTTGATTTCTCTTTTTTTAATCAGTATAAATTGCCCATCATGTTCAACCACAATCTTGATCGAATCCCATTCCATCCGACCGCTTTATTGGCTCCCGAAATTGTCTAGAGAAGCCAAGTGGATTCACTTGAGTGAATTCACTTGCTGACATGGCGTCACGTGTCCTTTAGGGAGATTCACTCGCATGAATCCGCAAACAAGGTTAAAAAAAAATTAATGGCAAAATCTCCCATATTAATTGTGTTGACCTTGCATGCTTGGGGGATTCACTCAGTGAAATGCTTGGCTTCATCACATGCATTGGGGGGATTTACCCGAGTGAATTCTCCTCTCCTTAATTGCAGCAGGGATGTACTTTGGCCCACTTGAAGATTGCTCTTGTGAGAGCATCCTCTTCCCCTAAGTTTAAGTCTGTCTTCCGGAGATAGCAGAACAATTCACTTAAGGGAATTGTTCTACTTGAAGGATAAGGCCAAAGGCTATAAGTATAAGACCTTTGGCCGCTATAAACTCATTGTAGGGTGTTGGCCTTTGAAATACCAACACCCTCGGTAGCCTTGTCACAACATCTTTTCGTATCTCCTGTTCTTCAAAGTAACTACAGAGCTGATCAAGAGATACATTTGCCTGGGCAAGTCCAGAAATGAAATTTGGAAATCTTCTCAACGATTTTTGAAGCGCATGAATTGTTGCTAGTACAGAAAGCACTCTCCCAACTGTGAGGGGTATTCTTTGTAACATGCAACATGCATATCAAAAAACTAATTACAGACACCACTATTGTTGTCGTCCAAACGACAAATATCTCAGCAACCATTATCATGAAAATCTTATAAAGCCAGTCATACTCTTCTATTCTAAGGTTATCTAATTTATTGAGGTAAGCTTTCTACCATGCTTGCAACTTCAATATCTTCATGCTTCTAAGGCATTCTGTAGTGGCTTTCATGTGCTTGTCTTTTGCTTGTATCATTTTGTTATGAAACTTCTTTTGTATGCTTGCAAGTGGGGTGTTTGCAGCAACAAGAACCATGGTGGAAACCAAGGTCACAATTGTAGCTAGTCCCACATTTTTGTAACGAACAATCAATGCCGGTGTGATCTGCAAAGGTAGACACCAGAATTCATGCATGTGCCATGTAAAATCACTAGTTCTCTTAATATCCACAGCCATGTAATTGATTATCTTCCCACTTGTATGAATTTGTCTTGACAAATGACAAGAATGCATGCCCTTATGCTAGACAAAGGCTGTCAACGCTGACTGCATATGTAAACCTAGCAATTGTTCTCCGAAATACCATTGTCATTCTCAGTAATCTTAGCACCAAGAAACATGAGAGTTAAAATGGTGGCTTCATTCTGAAAACGTACCCTTCCTCCAAGATATCCACCAAATCATCAACCAAATATGGTCCAGTGTATGAGACAAAAATATTAACCACTGCAAAGCTTGTTGTTAGTGCTACTTGTTTTCAATGTGTCTTTAGTAGGCTGTATACAATTGCCTGAGTTCCAGAACTGTGGTTTGCCTTGAAGTTAGCCCAAGTTTTAAAAAGTAGGTCATAGTTCCTCTGGCCTCCTCTCTGTCTCCTACTACAGGTATGTCTTAAACTTCTAGCGGTTTTTATGTCCTTGCTTTAGTAAGCTGCTAATCCAAGAAAATTTAATGAGACTTAAGATTCCAGTTGTGTTGTAGGGTGTTATCTATTTTGGCACAAGAATGAGAGACTACATCTAGATTGCAAATTCAAAGACTGTCCGCACGGTCTGAAAAATTTCTACTCTTTGTGAAGAAGCTCGACTGGAAGAACCACTTCAGGTTCTGGAGCAGAGTCGTATTGTTCCTTGTCGTACTTTTGCGAAAATGTAGCGAGGCATGAAATGGACAAAGTGGTAGATGAGTTCAATTCTTGTTGGTATAGAGCAAGCTTCGTCGTGTCTATTTTGGGTGATTATTTAACCCCTTTGTATGGAAATTATGATTATTTATTCGAGACAAATCAGGCATTCAAAATTGTTCTGATGCCAAGCCAACATACATGGAGCTCCATAATTTAAGCTCATGCCAACCTTGGCCAAGGTAACTCTGCTCGTGAATTGTACCAAAGAACACAAGAAAAGAGAATTCAGACAAGTCAGACAGAAAGATGACATGTGCTAACATCAAAGCTTGTTTTAAAGCGGCCAGAAATGGCACATCTCCAAATCTTTTTTTTATTCCCTTTCCTTCAACAGTTCTTTTTTGACATTCCTTCAGCATCTTAACCTTTAACTCTATGATCCCAACCACATCAACCATGCTGCATCTCGAAATATCAAATGTAGATAAACATGCAATCAGGGATAGGTTCAATACGGCATACGTATGATATGCCAAACGTATTTTATGTATGATACATCAACTTTTTGGAGTATTAAACGTCAAAAATGCGTCCAAAAATATTCCGGTGTCGGAAAATTTTTGCGTAAGCGTAGCTTCGGGTTCGCTTACGCGAACAAGTTTTCGCGTAAGCGAAGCTTTAAGTTCTCTTACGCAAAGCAAAAAAGTTTTCGCTGGCGCGAACCCGAAAGTCCGCTTACGCGAACATATGCGAAGCGAGTTTACTCCTTCCCACATATAGACGTCTTCCTCTAGTTCTCGTGGAGTTAAGGATTCTTTT
>JAANSK020262716.1:0-21007 GCA_011763485.2 Isoetes engelmannii | reverse complement strand
TATACAATGAGGACTAGATATTAAAGCCCTTTTAGCTCCTCGAGCTAATAATAGACAAAGGATCAAGATTGCACATGTGTGTAAATATCACACATTCCAACAAACCCTGTATGCTCTTATATACAATGAGGACTAGATATTAAAGCCCTTTTAGCTCCTCGAGCTAATAATAGACAAAGGATCAAGATTGCACATGCGTGTAAATATCACACATTCCAACAAACCCCTGTATCCATTGATAGTCATTTGTAAACTCGATCCCCAACTACGAAACTTTAAGCATCTTAAAATTTCGCCTCTATTCAGTTACTTTTTATAAAGCGAAAAATTGAGCTGATTTATGTCGATATTTTTGGGTGGCGATGCCATCTACTCTGTTTTGGTCAACTCCATTTTAGCTCAACGCCATAGCCTAAGATGCCTAAGATGTTTCTGCCTGAGATGCAAATGCCAGGGCCATGGCGTGAAAAGACCGTCCTGATGCAAACGCCATAGACATGGCCTACAGATTACAGATGTTCTGATGCAAACGCCATAGCCCTGGCCGTGAACTACAGATTACTGTTACAGAGTCGTCTAGCTTCAGAGGCAGCAGACCATTTATTTTCTACAGACCGGATATCACCTACTCTGTTTCTGCCTGAGATGCCATCACCATAGCCATGGCCGTGAAAAGACAGAGCTTGCTTGTTTGTTTCTGTGTTGGCCATAAACAAAGGTTTGCCGTGAAAAAACAAAGCAAGCTTGTTTCCTGCGCCTATACACAGAGCAGCGAAAATTTTAGTGGCCCCGGCGGGCCATTTGGCCCCGAATGACCTATTTTGGCAAAATCCTCTGGCCGGATAATAGGTGCAGATTCGCCAATTCGTAGCAGTTCATTGGCAGATAAAGGATCGGAATGGCCAATTCATTATTTTATGGTTTTGGACATACCAATACTTTGGCCATTTGAGTTCTATAGATGAAGGATGTTGGCCAACAAAATGGCCACTTTTAGCGTAGAACTTTTTCCTAGAGAATAATGATTTTCCCATATCATTGAGGGTTTTTATCAGAGCCTATACTTACTTACAAAATGTATTGATATTAGTACTATTTATTACAAAAGGTATTGATTTTTGGTAAACAAATATTTTTGAGCTTTGGTGGCACTACTTCTTTAGGTCTATCAAGCTGTTAGATTTATGCGAGCATATTATTCGAGGTGTTTTGATACATGGCCATCTAAATTTGTTGTTTGCATAAATATGGCCACTTCAAGCGCTAAAAAGTTGAAGAAAGAATCGCCAATTGGGTTAGACTTGCATTGGAAAGAAATAGCAAAAATGACCATTTTAGGCTTCACTTCAACACCTAAATTACTTAAGGAATGGCCAATTCACTTCACTTAAAAGAAATTGTAGGGTGCTTAAAATTTTCCCTGACACAGAGCTTGCTCAGGTCTGAAGAGCTCCTCAAGAACTGTTACAGCAAATTTCAAGCTGCTTAAGAATTTCGTCGGAGAATCTCTCTCATCGTTGAAATTTTTGTTTGAAATTTTGAGGTGACCTGGCGGCACCACTCGCCTTGAAATTTCGGCCCTTTTCAACTAGTTTTTATAATTTGAAATCCTATGTTGATAGCCTGCCGAATCTGTGGGCGGCGCTTGCCTAGTCTCTCTGTTTCTATTTTCTATTTAGCAGGTTTGTTGATCTCAGCTCTGTATCAACCTCTATTGCACCCAAGTCTCCAGCCTGCACCAGCCCCAGACTTCATCAAAATCAGGCAAAAATCTTCCCATTCTGGCCACAAGAACTGCACCCAAATCATCAAAATCTGGCAAGAACTTCCTAAAGCAACCTAAATTAACCATTCTGGCCTCAAGAACGGGCCAAATTTCAAGGTGCTTGAAATTTCGTTGGAGAATTTCAATGGCCATAACATTTCTGCAGGAAATTTTGAGCAGACGTGGCAGCACCACTCGCGGCTCTGCCGCTCGTGGCCTGCCAGGTCAGCTCAAAATTTTCTGCAGAAATCTTAAGGCCATTGAAATTACTCCTTCTTTATACTGACACACTAGCTCCAAAAATTTCCCATCTCGCTTCATTTCAATCTTTTGTCGTGATCCTACTACCATGGCCTTTGTTTTGCCTTTGTTGACCACCATGACTGTGTGTTTACAGAAATCCTCAAGAGTGCAAAGAAGTTTTTGTAGTCTGTCTATTGTCCAAGACAATAACACTACATCATTTGCATATAAGTTACGTATCAGTACCATAAGTGTTGCCTACAAAAAAAGTTTGCTAGAACTTGGGAGCTTGATGATATCTTGGATGGAATATTTTTATACATGCATATATAATGCATATAAGGACACCGGCAAGCTTCTCCTACGATTTGTGTCAAATGTCCTATAACATGTTGCTTCTATGGTACAATAGCAACTTCTTATAGCAAAACAAGTGCAGGGCAATGCCTTCGGTGACACAATGCCTTCCGCAACCCAAACTCTCCTTTCCAAGCTTGTGTTTCTGCTAGGTTCCCCTCCCACCCCTCCCCCCCCTTTTTTTTGGGGGGGGGGGAGAGGGAGGGGATACTTAAGATACATTTGAGATTACATGTATACTCTTATTCTTCGAGGTAATTGTACTCAAAAGTGAACTTAGAATTGATTCTTTGACACCTATGAAAAAAAAAGAGTCATATCAAACATCTGAAATAGAAAATTTATTTACTTTTCTCTATAGTAATGAAATTATTAGAACTGAAGGAAGCTACTTTGTTCAAAAAGATCAAACACAGCCTAGAACATGGGGGTTGGAAGCTTCTAAGACATACACTATAATGAACATTTACTTGCCATCCGCGTTGATAATCGTACATGTTGGAAGTCAAATTGCACATCTCCACCCCGACAAATGTATAAATAACCAGAACTTGATTGCAGGTTGTGAACCAAGTGTAGTCAGAAGAAGGCCTAGATATAAATGAGCTGTTTGTGGCTTGGCTTGACCATTTCAGGTTACAATGCTTGGGGGGTAAGTAAAGACAGACCACATCTTTTAGTTTGTGGTGGACATGGTAGAAATGTTAACATGGCTACTATACTCAAGGCAAGAGATATAGGTTTGCACATTGTGCAATTGCTCCCTCATACATCATATAGATTACAACCACTAGATGTGGCGTGTTTTAGACCATTCAAACACTCATTTAGGAAGTTGAGCGCAAGCTTAGTGTACGCCCAATTTGGTGTGGCATCAAGTAAAGAGGATTTGGCAACCATTGTTTCTTATTCTTGATTCAAGCTCTTACCCACTCAAACATTTATGCTGGTTTTAAGGATGGAACCTAAACTTGGGAATCTCCAAGGATACAAGCTGATCCACTTGCAGATAAGATAGAGGTAGAAAAGATAGCTGCAGCAACAACAAGAACATTTGCTTTTAGTTCAATTGCAACTCATGATGAAGTAGATGTTGATGAAGTAGACTCTGATCAAGAACAAACTAATGCATATACAATTAATGGAGGTAAATTCCTTTTCTCAAATGTAATTTTTATTGCAACATCGTTCTTAATATAATTGGAATGTGCAGGTGCGTGATTGATGCAAGTGTACTAGAACAATGTGATGGATGATCAAGGTAATATATGCTGTTTAAAACTTTCTAAATTCATTTGATTTTGACTTCATATTATATTTACTAAATTGACATGTTCTTGTTGTAGTTCCAGCTGAAAATGGACTTTGCTGCTCTAGCAGCATTAGTCTCTACTCAACCAAATCCTCCTACCGACACAAGCATGGATTCAACGAGCCCCGATCATGCTTCTAATGTTCTTTCAACTAGCAATAATAGACCTAAGTCTAAGAGGTTAAAATTACTTGAGACTCTGAAAGGCAAGCTTTATGCCACATCTGAAGATGGTATTGGCCAGATTACAACATGAACAACAATGTTTAGAAGAAGCTAGAATTAGGCAATAAAAGTTAGATAAGAAGAAGAGACTAGGAAAAACTTGTCAAACACAATAAAAGCCCTGGGGCTGTCACGAAAATGTTCATACAGGAAAGCACTTTGTCAGCTCAGTATATCGCCTCCTCTTAGCACCACAACCCCTCCCACTGCCAAATGGGTGGCACCTGCAAGTTCCGCAATGCAATTTGCGGCGTACATGGCGTTGGATCTGGGACACACTGCTCCACCCAAGGTCTCGGTACTTCGGTGGCAAATCATTCATAGGTGCCTGCGTGTTAACGCCTTCAGGCATCGCTATGATCCTCGCATATTTGCAGTATGCACGATTTACATTTCAGACAGGGAAACTCTTGAGCATTGCTTTTTCTCTTGTCCTGAAGTTCAGCCGGCGTGGACCTGGCTACAAGGTTTATTTAATAGTGTATTGGATTGCCAATGCATCCTGCTGGCTTCCTACCCTAATGCCTGGCCCCCAGTTCGACAGAGGGCATTCCATCTTGGCTCTGGTTGGCTCCTCTGGTCAATATAGGAGCATCGCATGCAACATATTTTTCATGGCACTTACTCAACTGCTCGCGGCGTTATACTGATGGCTTATAAGTGTTCCTCCCTTGATCCAGAGGTGAGGGTGGATTCATCACCTTCAAATTGGTTCTTATCATTAGTCTCATATTCTGGAGTAAGCGCATTGTGCTTTAGGCTCTTGTTCCTGTGGCTCTTTCGTGTGCTTACACAGTTAATGAGACACGTACATTTTGTAATGCTTATAGCTGATTAATAAACTCTTTGCTTTCATCCTTCAAAAAAAAAAACAATAAAAGCGACGCTCTAGATCGCACATATTATCATCTTATTTTGGCTTTAGTGCTATAAAAAGATATCGTTTGGCATTAATGCTATAGTGTTCGCCCAAACCAGACCTTGAACCTTAGCAGCTCCGGTGGAACCCTCAAAAACTACTTGTGCAGAAGAAATCAAGCTTAGCAGCTCCGGTGAAACCCTCTCAAACTAATTTTACTAGCCCGGGAGTTGAACCCCTCGTGAAAACCACACCAGTATTTGCAAAGAAATAGCATTGTAGCATCCATCCAAGAAAGCCCTGTTCAGAAAGCCTTGTTCCTGCCATACAAACAATAAATACATGGGAATCCCACAGAAGATGACGTGCTCCCACAGAGGCGCAACAAGCCTCCTTGCCAGCAAGAATCCAAAGCAGAAATTAAAGCAGGCAGCGGCCTGAAACCAAAGCGGCAGTGACCAAAACACTGGAAACGCAAAACGAAATAACAGTTTGCAAGGAAACGATACTTCGTTTATCAGGAAGTATCTCGTTTTTGAGGAAGCGTTCTTTTCAGTGCCTGCCACACAACAGAACTCCTCGCCTCTTCCGGAAGGTCCACAAACCTTAGTCTTTCCTAAGCGACCTGTCTTGCAACGACAAAATAGGCAGATCCGGCGGCAAGATCCAGCAATTCAAGACCCAAAATAGAAGGGAACATGCACAATTAAACTTCCCTATAATAAACCATGCAAAACCTAATTTTAAACGACCCCAAATATTTATACCTTTCCCACGATTTTTCCCCAGGGGTTTTTTTCATCGGAGTCGTAATACGCTTGTTGTTTGTCTTGTATAGGTCCCATAGGCCAATTGGCCTCCATGGACGATAAAAGTCTTATTTTATTCTATTCTTAAAAAAAAAAAACCCGTGAAAATATCTTTTTTGGACCCTTTATAGAAAGATAACACGAAATTTACAGTCCTATGATAAAAAACTAGTAAATGATCCACATATAGGCTAGCTGACTAGGCCCGGATAAATACTATAATGCCTAGTGTTCACTGACAAATAACCAACGGCCTGGATTTTTCCTCGTTAAACAGACGGTTTCGATCGTTCATCTTCCAAAGGGGCACACTGGAGTGTTGGCTATGGAAGAAGAGTCCAAAGGCGAGACGTCAGTGGCAGATCCTTCTTCCTTGTCTACAAGTGGCACAGTCGTTTTTCATGTGGCAATGTGTTCATGGGACTCAAGAATCCTGCCCTGATTTTTGCGCCCTAATCTGCTCTCAAATTTGAACTTCGCGTCAAATTTTCGATATAAGGTATGTTCCTTTGCTTCTTCATCGGAAGACCCAATTTGGGTTGAAATTGGTGCGGTTGGATATATGTCGCAAACATGATTTTCAACCCCAGCTTTCTCTTATTGTTCAATTCTATTCAGCTCAAATGGGCTTGCGAATAACCTCAGTGGGAAAATCAATAAAAAATAGCAGAGAACGGATTGTATATTTTGAAAGAATCTGATGATAAAACAGATGATGGGGGACATGACTAGTCCTCATAGATGACCTAATCGATTATGATTTTAATTCATTCCTTATGCTAGAAAATGCCCTCCCCTAATGGATTTTGGAAGCTGGCAGCAAGTGCACGTAATAAACACTCATTTTCGGATCAGCAGAGTGGACTAGGAGTCTTGTTTAGAAAGAAAACTTCATCCAAGTGTTTCCATGTACTTGAATCTGAGCAATCTTCCGCCAGCAGGTCTATAAGACATAGAAGAGCTACATCATCAGCGGGCCCAAAGGGCTATGATACCGAGGAAAGCAGCTCTAGTCTTTCAGTATGTGAGGCTCTTTCTCCTTTTGCAACTCCATCAGTATTTGGACCAGCTTGGCAGAGCTGCAGCTATAATGCCTGGCAGCTGTTGGTGGACAGTAGAGAATCGTTTAGTTGGAGCATTGCATCTGAAAGAAGTTCATCTTCTATCCAAGTGAATCTCTTGGGCAAAACTCATGAAAGTTACAGGACTAGTGCATCAAGGGAAGGAAAAGACCCACTGATAAGATTGATGGAAAACAGAAATCACATGGAAGGTCATAACAAGACAGTCGTGTATTCTGACATTTTGAGGCGTTCAGTTGCTTTTCATCTTCTTAGGTTCCGACATGGATTCTCTCAATCACGGAATCAGCCACTTATCAAGTCTCTACATGATGCCAGTTATAAAGAAGCAGGGTTTGCTTCGCCAAGTTCATGTCTAGACATTTTAAATAGTGAAGGCAATGGCAGTTGCTCTGACAGGTGAGATACAATTTGAAGACTTCTTTCTAAGTCCGTTGCTTAATTTTTATTTAGCTGCATAGAATAGGTTCTATGCCCGGTTCAGTGTCAATAAATTAACGTTTCTGCTGTTCATCTTAGGCATCTAAAGATAAAGCTTTGTGTTTCAATAGTTACTCTTTCTGTTTGAGCTAATTAGTTGTAACAGGAGTGACTTGCAAGCAGAAAAATATTGGTATAAAAGCTACAGTAGGTTTGGCAACAGAAAAGACTGTCCAAAGCAAAGTCCGTGCCATGACAGTTTTTATGCATATATTTGGAAAACCAGTAGCTGCATTGCGCAGCCATATGCAGAATGATTGTCAATGCCTTTACGCACTTGTTATTTTTCCTTCACTTTGAACTGGCATTCTTTCTTGATGGGAATGTGATTGTTGTTTGACATAACCTTCTGAAATGTAATTATTACTGGTGAACCTTAACGTAGCAGGGAATGGTTGTAAATTCATTTGCAGATATAGTTTCTTTTCTGTGTTATTGCTTTTGTAGTTCAATTTTATGTGCTTGATGATTCCTTTCCTGATTGCAGGAATATCGATGGAAGCAACCCGTTAATTCTTCAATCAGGCGCTTGCTGTCTCCCCCATCCTGATAAGCAGGAAAAGGGTGGTGAAGATGCCTATTTCATATCCACCGATGCTAGAGTTATTGGGGTTGCGGATGGCATAGGTGGATGGGCCGATATGGGTGTTGATGCTGGTGCATATGCAAGAGAACTGATGTTGCAGTCCATGTTAGCAGTGCAACAGGAACCTAATGGAAATGTCAACCCAGCCAGAGTGCTGGCCATGGCACATGCAAAGACAAAATGCCGTGGCTCCTCTACAGCTTGTATTCTTGCTTTATCAGAACAAGTAAGAATTTTCTTTCACCAAGTGTTTTAAGTTTGATGAATACGTTTCTCATGTAATCTATGAACGACATAGGGTTTGCAAGCTGCAAATTTAGGAGACAGTGGCTTTATTGTTGTACACAGTGGGAGGACCATATTTAAATCGCCTCCCCAACAACATCTTTTCAATATTCCATTTCAGCTTGAAAATGGTGGCAGTGACCCCCCAAGTGCTGCCCAGGTATTCATTTTTCTCTGTGTTGCTTTTACATTCTTTTGTCGATTCACAGTCTGAACTATATATAATATTCTGCAGGTCTTCTCTTTGCAAGTAGTAGATGGTGATGTTATTGTTGCAGGAACAGATGGCCTATTTGATAACCTGTATGACAATGAGCTGACTAGCGTGGTGGTAGACTCGAGAAGGGCTGGTCTGGGGCCTCAGGTGACTGCAGAAAGGATAGCTGATCTTGCTAGATTACGGGCACAAGATCGAAATCGTCAAACCCCCTTTTCTACTGCTGCTCAGGATGCAGGATTTCGGTTTTATGGAGGAAAGATGGATGATATTACTGTTGTTGTGTCTTATGTGAGATGTAGAAAATCACTTGGACAGCCTATTAGTTGATAGCTTTTGAAGTACCGAGTGTTTTTGCAGAGTAAATCATCGAGCATGATTGGGATGCTTAGCTATTGTAAAAATAAAATAAGTGCACAATGGCATAACCAATATGAACTTGTATTGAGGCTGGCATGTCAACCGCTGTAACAATATAGCTGTGTAAGATATATGTGCATGACAGTCTCTTTGGACCAAAACAAAGGTTATCAATCTACCACCATATTCAAGAACATCTTTGCTTATTGATTTGGAAAGGTAACTTTGTGGATAGGAACATGGAGGATAAGGAGTTTGTTGTGGTCAACAAGAAACCGTGGCTTGAGTTCTTTCCTTGCTTTTGTGGTCTAACTTTGTCTTGGCTGTCCTGGTCAACAAGTTATGTGCTTGTGTCTTTTTCTTGTGTGCATGCTATTAACAGGACTGTTTCAGTAATGTAAATAACTCCCTCCCACGACCATCTTGTCTTATTGTTGTCCCTTTTATGTATTGTGTATGATCATGAAGTTAAGAATGGAGACTGTGGGACCCATGATGGCAACTGTGGATAATCATGAAGTTAAGAATGGGAACTGAGGGATCCATGTGCAGAATTTCCAACAACGCCAAGGGATAGTAAAATATGAATAACAATTGTGGCATGAGATCTCATATCACAAAAATGGAATAATGATTGGGTGAGACGAGCAAAAAGAGTTGGAGAGTCTACTATTTCAGAAAGAGTAAAACAACCCATCATCCCGAGAGCTGATCCGAAATCACCTACTTAAGAATGGGAACTAAGGGATCCATGAATTCTTGCTCAGATGCAATTTCTTACTCTAATCATTTGTATCGAATGAGAACGTTCTCCAACATTAGATTATATACACTATGATTGTTGCTATCGATAGAAGTCTTAAAGCAATGTGTTGTTTATTCTGGCAAACTCTTATTAACTTTAGCGATTTCATCAACTTTTTGAAACTATAGCCTACAAAAAAACAAGGTGTTGTGCACAGAGGGTTGCCCTCTGATGCCCCAAAGGTGTGATTGCATGCTTTTGTTTTATCATTTCGTGTTGATGGGGGCAGATGTTGTTGCAGACTTTTGTTGGTTGTCTATCTTTTTGTTTTGGGGTGTAGGTGTATCTAGGCAAACTTCATTGTTGAACTTAAGAAATTTTGTTACACTAAGTTTCCAGTAACTAAAGCTAAACCCATTTTTGCATACCTAATTTAACAAGATCAAAAGTTTTTTTGGTATAATTTACAAAGTGTGTATGTTCACCTGCAAGTTGAGATTAAAGGGTACATAATATTTACCTTATGCTGGATGCTTTAGGTTTAGATCTCAAGATACTCCAAGGGTCCAGATCTCCAGCTAATTCAGACATTTATGCTTCCAAGGACAAGATAAGGCTCCATTAGCTATTAGCATCTTGGAACTTTTGCTGGGCCACAACCTGGTTGTTGGTTACAGATCGGCACAAATCTGTATGGAAAAACGACACAAATGGATTGTCTTCCCCCATTTGGAAATGCTCTGCAAGCATGGGTTACACAACCACTTTTGTTTCTCGTTTTGAATTCCAATTTGACCATGTTATGAAGTATTGTGTAGTGTAGTGTTAAAACGTTGTGGTGCTCTAAACGGCGCCTCTAGAACCTTAAGACCTAAAAATTACCTAAAAGAAACAAATAGCAAAACATCTAGGAACTTCCACCTACTGATGGTTTACGATCTATGAGAGCTATAAGTCTTTGCTTTGAAGGCCTTTAGAAGCATTGCTGAAACTAGAAGTGGAAGGCTTACCATGAGTTGAGTTGAACTTACTAACCTTTTTTTTCTAGAAAAACCAATGGAGAAATAATAAGGGGGGTTTCCCATGAGCATCGGACCTGGAGGTTTCCAGGATATCTACAGCAACGGATCAGGCAACGGATCAGGTTTACGACCTCCACAAAAAGTATCTCATCTGGATTACTTCGCGCACAGGTCTTGGACCTGAATGTGATCTAAAGGCTGATATTTATTCCCCATGCATCATGCGGCTCAGATTCTTAGGAAAATTTCTTGAGGTTTTCTGATCCACGGGAACCCAGAAACCTTGAAGCAGATAAGCATCCAGGTCTCAGGGTCCATGGGAAACCCCACTAACTAAGCAAACTACTGGAAATCTCTACTTGGGTCTTTTCCCACTTTGTTTTGAGGACATCCTTTTGCAAGCTTTTATCCTTAGAAGTAGGCACTAATCCAAAGGCCACAAGAAAGCTTCAACTTAAAGCTCATGCCTCAAGAAGATCAGTCGAGATATTTTTTGCTAAGACCAATTTGCTATAACAGCTTGCCCTTTCAAGTAACATCTTCAATCAGGGTAGGACTATCCAACGCAATTTGAAGCTTAATTATGTGGCAGAGAATTGCCTCCTGCACCAAGGCACATGGCAACTAAAGGAGGGCCTCTTACCTAAAGCATCGTAATGTTTGAAAAGACCATTCATATTCATTTTCAACTACTCTTTGGCAACGGTTGCCACTTAAAACCTATATATAGCAAGTCCCATATAAAAATATTGAAAAGCCTAGGGAAAGGCACCATATTTTATAAGCATTTTATATCTAAAGGCTGGGTAGAACCAAGAATTTGATTATTTAAGTAAGCATAACCAACAATTTGATGACTTAAAGTAAGGATAGCGGAAGGGGATTTTCTTGAATGCGGAAGGGTCCGAGCCATTTGAATTTTAACTTGCCCGAATGGATGCGATATTTGGAATAAAAAAGAAGCACAGTGTCACCAATACGAAAGAGTATCTTGCGAAGCTTTTGATCATGCCACTTCTGGCTTTGGCGTTTCCCTGCCAGGACACGTAAATATGCATCCCGACGGACTTCATCAAGCTGCTCTAGACTCTTTCAGCAAGGGCAGCAGAAGGATTTCTAGTACTGACAAGTTTGAACTGAAGGACTAGTAGCTGAAATTGGAAAGGCGGAATGGCCTCTTGCCCATAGACCAGCTTAAATGGCGTTTGCCCCGTAGCAACCTTGAAAGTAGTATTGTAGGCCCAGAGAACAATTGGTAAATTCTCCTGCTAGTCGGTACGTGTTGGATCACATATTTTCTTTAGCATATGAATCAATGTTTTGTTTGTACTTTTTGCCAAGCCATTGCCCTGCGGGTGATATGCTGTGCTCTTGTTATGGTGGATTTGCAGATACTTAGTGAGAGCTGAAATGGCGTGATTGACAAAATGAACTCTTCGATTGCTGACAACTCAACTGGGCAGTCAAATCGTGTGATCACTTGTTGGTAGAGCACCTGGGTAGGAACGGAAATAGGTTGCACGGCCCAAAATGACGAGGGCCGTAAGATCTGGACCATAGGATCCCTTACATATAATTCCCAAACTCGTGTGCACCGTAGGATTTGGCCCAAAGCGACGTGGGCCGTAGGATCTCGAGTCGACGTTCCAAATTGAAAATGCGACATTTATAAAAACATATATAAGTTAAATATCATCAAAATAATTTCTTGATGGAACTTTTGAATGGCAAAAAGATGTTTTACGAATTTTAGACTTGCTGTACAGAGATTTGGAGATATATATTGATAATTCTTCACAAAAATGTGCAACCCTTGCCATGTCACATATAGAAGCAATGATTCATCAAGTTCTGAGAGGATATTAGATTTACCCACGGCTAGTGACTTAATGGATCTCCAAGTGAAAAGGCCAAATGAAGTGTGAACACTTGAAAAGATTGCCCACAACAAGAGCAAGTATTTGGGCAATTTATATTTAACACCAAGTATGTCTCGCACCGCACCGTTGCGAATAGACTTAAATCCATTACTAAGCAGACATTGCATTAATAGGTTGGACGTTAATAGCGGGTCTAACCACAAGAAATGTTGAGCCCCCCATAAGCATTATTTGGATAACTTTTATTAAGATTCTTCACCTTTCTCGTACAATTACAACTGTATATTTTATATCTTGTCTTGTCTTGAAGGTAAACACGATGACACAAATCGTAACTGCTTCGGGTTTTTCATATTTGCCTTTATAAGTACTTATAAATTCTGAAGGGAAGTTGATTCTGTATCCTGGAGTTGACGTTCTTCAACAAAAGAGATGAAAGACTTTAGCTTAGTTGTAGGTCGTCTGTCTAGCTGCGACATGCCTTGTCGATGACGATCTGGTGGTGCTCGTCGAAAATGCCAAAACATCTTGGTATAATATATCAAGAGACAAGTGATGGACATTATACCTGTGATTAAGAAAAGGCCCCAAAATGTGCCCATCCCCAACTTGGTAGATTCTTCTGCTTTGGCATTTGCAGACTTGCATTGCTTGATTCTAAACCATTTATCATGGATATCTTGTAATGTCCCATCTTCAGATATTGTCAAAATTGCTCTTGATACATCAACAGCCAGCTGGGAGCCCTTCTGGAATGCCTGGAATCAGCTATACAATTAGCATAGAAGCAAAAATATTAGGTATGATTATCACTAGTGTTAGCTTGTCACTTACAAAGCCCCATTCATTTTTCGTGATTGCTTGGTCCGCAATTGCATACTCGCAATGTGAAGACAAGAATAATTGCACGTAAGGAAGCTCATCTACAACAGCACCCACTCCCCCTACTTTTGATCCTTTCTTCAAGGCGGTAGCATAAGCCTCGAGTGAGTCTAGTGGAACAAGCCTATTGTCAGCAGTGTTAAGTTGTAAAAGATATTCCTTTACAAAAGATCCAGTTTGAAATCCTATTTGAACATTGCTAGCTAGCAGGCTACCAATGTTTCTGATGTAAGGTGTTAGCTGCTGCCATGTCAGGGCCGCTGTCAAAATTGCGATATAACTGGAGTTCACTATCAATACAATAAATAACCAAATGATTAATACTGCCCTTCCTAGTGTGCTCTTAACATCTTCCCCTGCATTAAGAAACATTGGATTAGGAAATAAGTTTCCTTCCCATAAACCTTCTAATATTTTTCTTAGATTCAGGGGCAAGGGCCATACTTTGTGAAAAGAAAAGTGTGGAGAAGCTAAACCTGCATAAAAATTCTAACGTATGTAACTTTGGACACTAGGAGGGTTATTCCCTTCCATTTAACATATATGGACAGAAAATTGTACCAGAGGGTAGTTACAATCTGTTTTCTTCTTCGTCCGCGAAAATCCGAGTTTCCCTTATGCTCTAACCACCATACCACAATGCCTGTGAATATAAAGAATGCACCTGTTGTACACCACATCCCTGATGTGAATGGTGTCATAAAAGCCCAAGCATGGTTTTCATCTTTCCTCAAGGGGACCACCACCACCAGACCAGAAGTCGCATAGGGTTGGGTGAAATCCACTAGCATTGAACGCTTTGTTGTTATTGTCACATCACCAACGATGGCATCATATTCCTACAATATAAGAACTATGATGAACTTCTCTTATTGTTCACTTACTTGCTTCATTGTGCTAAGGAAAAACAAATTGACGCTTCTCTACCTTATTGGCCAGTTGCCTCACTAGTTCGTCATAACTTGGAGTTGTATTCCCATCACCAAATGACTTGAACTCGTACCGAACTTTATAAGGAAGCTTTAAAACAGCAGCTGCAAAAACATCTATGCAAAATCCAGACACTGGTGTTCCAGTAGCATCCACAAATTCTTTAAAACCATGCTTGTTGGGTATGCCAATGATCAGCTTTGCATGTTTGGGAAATACCCAACCACGAGGAATCCGAGTACCACCACCAGGCCATGTTATAGGTATGGACCGGAAAGTGTTAACTGAACCAGAAGCAAAAGAACCATTTATCCAGTTGCCAACAACATTCAGCTGTCCTCCTTTGATGTTAACAACTTCAAAACATGTTTCTGGAATGACTTTCCCTTTATCCAGCACAACGTTCCCACACACTCCTCTAAAATAAATTTCCAATAGCTTCTCCAATAACAGAGGGCCTTCCTTCATGATCTTCAGTTTTGAAAAATCAGAATTTCTTCCTGGAAAAGTATAAGATGGCAGTTCAAATGTGAAGTTACGTTGTTGCTTAAGGAAACCATCAACTGCAAGGGCTAGTGCCCAGACCGAGTCATATGCCCAGAAAGCAAAAACGTTTGTGTTGTTATCCGCATCTTGCATTACCTGTTTCAATCTAGTTTTCAGTTTATGTAACTGTACAGAGTATGGGATGCAAGTTTGTAACCCCAATATTCCTTCTGTTACTTCATGTAGCTGATTTTCCATGTTCAAGGAGTAGATGATGGTCTCTGTCACAATCCAGACAAATCCGCTTGCCATCATTTTCAGTTCATATGCTTTTCTTAACAGCATCTTTGCCATATTGGGATGCATGTGAATGACATAGATCCTTGATCCCAACTGAAGTGTTTCTGTTAAAATGTTAGCAATGTCATTATAAGTTAAGGAATAATCAAGTGCTGCCCTATGAACAATTGATATATGCAGCTGCTGGAGAAAACCAGCAAGGGCATTGATACCATTTACACCAAAGTCATCATCTATATAGATAGCTACAACTTCTCGCCACCCAAATGATCCAATAATTTCTGCAATGGCTTTCATCTGATAACTATCACTATGTGCAACACGCAAGAAATATGGATACTGGTACTCTGACAGATTGGGGTCTGTGGCAGAAAACGATATAAGAGGTACCTGAGTAGATCCTGCCATGTGAGATATGAAGTGAGAGGCCACAGATGTCTGTGGCCCAACTATAGCCACAACTTCTTCATTCATTAGCTCCATAGCTGCACAGAAAAGGCATAGATTTACTTTCAGCCGAAAGCCTCAAATGAAGGTGATATTTTGAGTAGCTTCACCTGCAGCAACACCCTGGAAGGCTGAGCAACCAGTGTCATATACAATGAGATCCAGTTGAGTGCCATTGAGGAGGCTTGTATTCTCGCTGATATCCTCCAGAGCAAGCTTCATGGCTGAAAGAGCAGACATGCCAATACTTGTATTCATGGCCACAAGAGCACCAACTTTCACGCTTGCTGACAATGTAACATGGACATGCAAACACGCCCATAATAATACTACCCATGTACTCCTACATATTATTGTTTTCCATGTACTTTTACATATTATTGTCATGCTACTGTCCTCATTTTCTAGCACATTGAACAAGAAATAGCTTAGAAGGGAAACTGAATGAACAGTTGTGTCAGCTGTTTTATACACTTTGCCTGGATTCCCGAAATAACTCTTTGCAGCAGTTGTCATAAATAACATCCAGGCATTTCCAGCTTATTGCATATACTTCCAAGCATTTATACGCTTTTCTATTGACCTGGAAACATACTCTAGGATATTAAGCACTTTACACTGCATATCCTGTAAAAGGTGATTCAACCGGGATCAGAATTATGCCTTTGGAAGCAATTCTAGCTAGATGGCATTCCGAACAGAATTCAAAACAGTGCAACTAAAAGTTATCAATTAAGACACAAAATCACAAAATATATTTGCCTAAAGATATGACAGTTAAGATTAAAGTTATCAATTAAGACACAAAATCACAATATATATTTGCCTAAAGATATGACAGTCAACATTAATTTGTAGATGCATTTCAAGCATAGAATATTTTTCGCTACGAGCTATGCAGGATTGATTACCTGCTATCTAAATTTCTGGCATAATGTTGCATTACTAACATTATGGCGGGGAATGTGAGACAGAGTTAAGAAACTTAAACGGATTTATTCTCAACTCAAGCCGCATGGTTCAATAAAGACATTTCATGTAAGAGGAAAGCCCAACATTTTGAATGCCGTGATAATTACCACAACTGTAAGGCAAATTGATCTCATAGGAACTTTAGCTTCCAAAGAGTTTGCCAATTAACTTTAGATTCGTTTGGAGCAGATTGTTTCAGATGCTCCATGTTCTTGGCATGTGCATTTCCCTTGCCTGATGTCCAAAACAATGGTTATTCTGCAGTATCAGACTTGGACACAAAAAATCAGCTCCAGATTAGATACAAAACAAATCCATCCTGCGATTCACAATCTTTTCAGCACTAACCAGGTCATTCATACTGTAAGCATTAAGGACTGTTTCTGAAGCATTTGGGTCCCCTTCCAAGCCATCCGGAGTCGAATGGGCGCACCAACTCATTGCAAAATGATCCAGCCGTTAGATTCCACAGACCGCTGAGATTTGCCGCCAATTCTTCGTTTTTTTTTTTGGGTTGCCCGAAGCCATCCTACCCTAGAGTGGAGATAGAATAAATGTAAATAAAAAAAATATTCTAAATAGATGATGGACATAACGAGACATATGTGTTTGAAGACTGCGATTCTTTTGAGAATGGTAATAAAAAAAAAACTAGCAGAAATGCAGGCTTGGGAAGAGGTGAGGATATGGTTGAGAAACAAAAAGAACTGAGAAATATAGAAAATATAAAATGTATTGATTTTTTAACGAGAAATTGGCAGACTTATAAAACAAAATAGATCCTACTAGTAAACATGTGCCCGGCGTTGCCGGGCTAACGTCCTTGCTTGTGTGTTTTTATTTGTCCATTAAGATTCGTATATAGGTGCAACTTCTAAGAACATCTCGTTATGATGTTAGCAAGAATGGATATAATTTGCTTATGCAAATACTTTTGTTGGTTAAATTTTGTTTAATGACAGTATCATCAATGTATTGACTTTGCATTTAAAGGATGGATCTTGGTAAAGAACACACTGCTTTATAAAGAAAGTGGAGGCAATTATGTTTACATGCACTGCAAAAATTTGGGAAAGACATGCCCAAAACTTAAGATGTCATGTTTAGGGGTCGATTTAGATCATCGCACACGTTTAGATATCATTGCACAATTTGGGGTCGATTTCCTCGTGGAACCACAGATGGAGTCTGGCGAAAATATCCTCCTAAAACAACAATGAGTCCCCCAAATAATTTGTCACATTGCGAAGCGTTCTGTCCAGTGCTTCATAAACATATTTATGCATCATTGGGGCCTCATCCCATATATAATCATGCGAGTCGCTCTTATCAATTTTGCCAACTCGGACTGCTTGGGAATATTGCAAGTTGATGCCTCATCTATGTTTATTGGTATCTTGAACCTTGAATGTGCAGTGCGGGCACCCTTTGCAATTCCTGAAGAAGCAACAACAAATGCAATGATACCTTTGGCACGAACATAAGACAATATGGCGTTAAAAAAAAAAACTCTTTCCCGAGCCGCCTACACCCTGAACGAAAAAAACCTTTCCTTTTTCCAATAACACATGCTCATCGATCACACAGTCAAAGATAACATGTTGGTCATTATATAGGCGGTCCACATCTTCTTGCACCTCTGCCATGTCTTCCTGAAACACCTCATCCCGAAATATCATATATGGATCTATTGCACGCTCGGGAAGGACGAACTCGAATTCCCTCAAAGATCGGCCGGCAGAGTTCATATGATCTTCAATGTCTAGAAGTGCCATGTCAAAAAAACTGATCACACACTTGCAAACTTTGATCCTCTGCAACCCTTCGTGCCTCATGCAAAAAGTCATCGAACATAGAAAGTTTGACTTGTTCCCATAGTAGCGGGTTCAATGGTTCGCAATTTAGAAGGAACATGGCGAACATGTGTCGCAATTGTTGTGGCATGCCCCATGCTACTGCTTCCTGAAGAGATTCGAGCCATTCTGTGTCATCTCGAAGAAAACCACGATGAATGCATGCATCTTTATATGTTGCACACAACTTCCCATCGAAAGAGCATAAATCTTCAAAACTAATTGCACATGTCACGCAGGTCAATAGGAGTCATAGATAGTATCGCTCTCCTTCTAAAGGATTAAGAAAGTACATGCGTCCAATGGTGGGAAACTTCTAGTAAACGGTTGCCCGACGTTGGCGCGCATAAATAGTTGTGTTAACTTGAATTACGAATCGGCTAGAGTTATTGAAATCCATCTAAGTTGTTTGTGAATAGTGGTAGTGTGAGGTTGTGGAGATGCCAATTGCCAAGGTAATGGTGCTAAGAAGTTGGCACAATATTCGAATATCATTTTTGTGAAACCAATGTGATGGTAGTGGTTCCCTTTGTATTTATAAGATTTAGCCATAAGACTTTGGCTTTCAAATGCCATTAGTGTACAATCCTTCTTCGGAAGTGAATCAGTTTATTGGGCAACACTATGTGCAACATATGTGCAATGCTTTATACCTTGATAATACTAAACAATAATAAACCGTTGATCTTAATGTCATCTTCTTTCATTCCTCCATTTTAATGCAGTAAACTCCTTTCAATTTTTTTTTGTCCTCTTTATTTTGAGTGATTTATTCCATTCAAACAAAAGGATAATAGTTGTCCACCTTTCAAACCTAAGGAGCATTGGCCCTTTGGAAGCAACATATATAATAAACTTAAGGATTTTATTGTTATGGGCATGTAGGCTTGCACTACAACTTGTTGAATGTCTAAACTATCTATTTTTTTGGGAAAGGAACACACGATGGGATCAAAACTATGCTATTAGAAGTATGGCTATAATTTAAGAAATATTGTGTAAGATGCAAAACAATAGTAAACATGTGCAAGTGTAGAGTGAAAGTCGATATTATAATACGTTTACCCGGAATTGTGGAGAATTATTCAAATAATGTCAATGAAAATCCTATACTTAAAAATCAGCTTTCAATATTTGGAATAAACTCCCATAGGCCAATTGGCCTCCGTGGACGATAAAAAAGTTATCTTATCTTATCTTTCGAGAGCCATTCAGCAAGTGTCTCCAATATTTGGAATCCATTTTGAGTTATATGGACCACTTTTTGGCACTAAACTATAATACATTATTCTAGATCCTGCATTTTGTCCTAGTAATTTTGCTACCATCAAACATCACGGGCTCAATATAGTGATGTTGTGTAGAAAATGCAAGGCTACTATCAAACATCTTGGTCTTATAGCGATGTTGTATAGAAAAGGCAATTATGCACGATGTAGTTTCAAATGCTTGTTACCTCAACTTAAGAGACTTAGAAATAGAGGTCATCACATCACAGTTGGTAAAAGGTATCTGCCATGGTGGAGGAAACCTGGAAACATTAAATGTCTATGCTCCTTTGTGATATTTCAAGGATCCATGGAATGACAATTACAACTTCGATACATTTTGCTTTAGTATCATATGCATATGCTTTTAGAAACTCTTAGGTTTACCCATATGTGAAGAAAACAGTTGGTTAGGAACAGAAAGACAAAACAGTTATTTATCATTAAGACGATATTCAACAAAAGAAATTCAAATATGAGTAAAGGAAGGAGTTATTCAGAATATTGTTATTTTTATTGCAACTACTCATGGCCTGAATAAATTGTGGACCTCCATTAGTAATGTCTAACTGTAGATGTAAGGCAGATTGTAGATCATAATGCCTCCAAACTGGCTTCTGCATAGAAAATAAATTACAGTAAACAGTAGTAGGAAACATAGAACAACAAAGAGCAGTGAAACCTACGAAACACGAAATAAACATCTTGTAGTAATTATCTTGTCCTGGCCTGAAGTCAAAACCGAAATACAGTTACAGTTCTTGAGACTCTTGCTTACAATTTCTTCTGCCTGGTTAGTCAACAATACTTAAAAAGGGTAGCAAAAATTCAGCCGCATACCATAACAGTGTTCAATGTATTATAATAATGGTCTAGTTTGCTCCACCATATCCAGCTTTACATATCCAAAACAATGTTGCTAACTTGCACCATAATTCCAACTCCACATATCGAAAACAGTGTTGCTAATTTGCACCAAGTTGTCCTTTGCCATAACTTCTAA
Source organism: Isoetes engelmannii (assembly GCA_011763485.2). NCBI lineage: Eukaryota > Viridiplantae > Streptophyta > Lycopodiopsida > Isoetales > Isoetaceae > Isoetes > Isoetes engelmannii. The sequence goes on along the minus strand of JAANSK020262716.1, from coordinate 639 downwards.
TTTATGGGCAACTTAATGAAGCAAATTCGTCCATACCTAATTCGTCCATACCTAAGCAAGAAAGGCAGCAGCCTTTCTAATGCCGAACTCACATATGCTCAGATGAAGCAAGAATCATGGAATATAAAAGGTCTATAAGAGAGGAGATAACAGCAGGAATGGCTCTCCTATGTTCAGCCATGGCCGCTCTGAAGCTTCCCACAGCAACAAACTCTAAAATTTAAATACCATGCTCCTGGAAATGAGTGCATACAAACATTTAAAATTAGAAGGATTTAAGTGCTTGCAATGTAATGCCGGATTTGCTCAAGCTTCCCGCAAAGTTCACATGTCAGCATCCCATCACATGTCATTTAAAGTTCACATCCCGCTACACATATCAACACATATCATATGAACAGCATGTGGCACATTGACTTGATATCTGAGAGAGAACTAAAAGGAAAAAACAGCAATAACTCAATCCGGCTCATAAGTAGATTTAAGGACAGAAAATTGGATGTATGGAAGGATGCTCAAACTTATGAATAGTTGGTATCAGTCGATAGAGACAACAGAAACTAGTCGATAGAGACAATAGAAACTAAGACAACATGATGCATTGCATATGTGCCAAACCTGCAATACAATTGATCGTTA
>JAANSK020262694.1:0-12226 GCA_011763485.2 Isoetes engelmannii | reverse complement strand
GCATGGCTCGCCCTCCGGGCTCGCCAAGCCCTTATCCGGCATAATGGCCTGTGTAGGCACATTACCCCTATCGAAACATTGCTCGAGGCTCCACTTTCGGCATGCATTCAGCAGGCCTTGAGAAATCACATCCATCCATTCAAACATTTACTCAAATCAGGTTCTTCCATTTGGTACGTACTCAGCATATTTAATTTCCTCCCCTCCAGCCTAGGGTTTGCCCTTCGGCCAACCCAAAAAACAATGGTTCGAAAAAATAGCCCCCTAAACCATATCCCTTCCGGCATACACGGCAAAACGAGGAGCGCTGCTCGAGCAGGAGAATCCCGAAGCTGCCGGTCCTTCGATGAGGTTTTCTGCGGGCAGTTTTTTTAAGCGGGCCTACATGACCATAAGCCATCTCGACTGCATACTTTAAGGGTGTTTGGAATCCCAAGAATCTAGATGGATCCCAAGATGTCAAAGACTTCCTTCTCCATGTAAGTATACTATATTTGGTTTAGCACCATTCTTCTCCATCTGCCAAAGAAGCTCTATATCAAGCATAACATGAAATCATTATATTCGAAGCAAATGAGTCTAGACGTCAAATTAGCAAAAATCCTTTAATCTTCCACATTTGGTGTAAATATCAGCAAAAGAACATCAGATTGGTCATAGATGAGTATTGTCTGTTCAAGAGAATGCTGGTGTAGATGACATAGTCATCATACATATTTACAGAATAGCATGGCTGGTAAATGTACTTGTTGATTTTGTTGCATGCTAAATATATTGTAATGATACATTTCAAGGGGCATCCCAGCAAGTCCGAAGTGCAGAAATACTTATGCTCCATGTACAAGCACTTGGCTATGTGACCCTTGCAAATGCTTAATTTGCTTCAACCAAATTCTTAAACATAGCAAACAGATGAATGAGATGCCAAGACCATTAGAGATCGGAAGAAATTGCAACCGTTCAATATATTTTTTTGTATAGACTTCTGCAAAAGGAAATATGCATTATTCCTTGACAACGCTAAACTTTGCTCTTCCAGTGCCTCATTTAGCTTCTTTTGTTCGCGCAGTTTTGTGAATACTTAAAATCCCTGGGGTAATGCAAGGTCGTTCAACCTTTAACAATTTTAGAACCAGTATTAAAAGTCATGGCTGATCTCATAGATATGTTTATGCTGTTAAGGGGAGTGTGTACGATGACGGGATTTCTTAAACAGTGTGTACTCCAACGATGGCTCCATAAAGATAGCGTGATTGAATTAAACAGTACATATATTTGCCGTGCAACTTGTTTTCTGACAAGTTTTCTAGATGCAAAAGAGACATTTCAGCAGGAGACATTCACAAAGATAATTTATAATAAAAAATTTTAACCAGTTTCTCTGCTTATTCAAGTGTGATAGTAAATTGTGTCAAGGTAGTTTGGTGACATGTTGGCCATGTGCCCATTGATATGTCATCATTTGCCACCTCTTATGTATCAGCATTGACATGCGTTGGCTATAGTGAGTCAGCACCAAGATGCCAAGTCAGCCAGTCGTCTCTATTAAAGAAAAATACAGGGTTCTGCAAATGAGGTATCCCCTCCATTTGCTACACTGATCAAATATCATCAGGTTGTTAGGTTTTTTCTGATGACAGAGAACATCATCTGGTCTTGTGCTGCAATGTATCTCTCATGCATGCTTTAATTGTTCAAGTGGCTTGCACTGCTTTTTTAACTGTGTAACCTTCGTGCTTCTGTGCTCTTGTTGCTGCCGTTTGAATAAACATACATTTCCTTCTCTAAAGCAGATTCTTTATAAAAAAAAATTCTTTTATGTGCCCCTTAGGTTTCCCTTTTTGGCATGTCATACTTTCTGGCCTGTTGCTTTTTTTCTTCACACATAGCCCTGTTCAGTTGTGCTTGGTTTGTTTTCCCACTTCATTATTTTTCTTTCTTTTCAATGTGTAGAACATTTCGGATGTAGTCTCGGGGATTCTCTCTTATTTTGGTTTTCAAGTTAAGTTAGCATACCATTCCAGTCCCTTTTATGCTGTGTTTTCCTGATGACTTGGCCATTAGTATGATATTTCTTGCTCTTGATCCGTATATTAAAAAATAAGCCTTCAGTTCATAGAATTAGCCTGGAGGCTTAGAATTGAGATGACATTCTGTGGCTACTGATCAACACATATATGATAGCAATCAAACAAAAGGCCATTAAAATGTGCAAGTTTTGTGTATAAATAGAAGATATGAGCACGTGCTACCTGCTTTCAAGATGCCAATAGGATAGTTTCTTTGAGGTGCATCACTTCCATATTGGCTTTTCTGCAACAGGCCTGAAGCAAATAATTTTTATTTGATGGGGAACAGTGGCAATTCGAGAAATCTTATACATTGAAATTTCAAATATGTTGTTAACAGACATTTGTGCAAGAAACATTGAACGTAAAAGTGTAGGACGAGAAACTGGTACGTTTCTTTACTGCGGACTTGATTCTGCAGGCAACATATTGAAGGGTTGATTTGTGGTTTTAATGCTATTGCCTGCAAAGATCAAACATACAGAGTGTTGAAAAGGTTATTAAAGTAGATGTAAGGGATCCGTCTTTTATTAGATTGACAGACAGAGTGTATATCCCATCTATCTATAGACAACAATGTAAATCTTATTAGATTGACAGGCAGTATTGATATTCCTTCCGATCCTTAGCAACATATGCTCTCATTATTGAAACCTATGGACTTTTAATGTGTCTTACCAATGGTATCGGAACGTTTCAAAAGTTTTATCTAGGTACAAGCATGTCAAGAGATGGATCACCTCCTGATATCACGGTGAATTCAGAATTTATGTTTCTAGGTGGGTTCATGATTGGTTGGGGCTCTGCTAAGGTGGGCTCAGGCACCTCCATCTTTCCCTGCAGCATTTGTATGATTTGTGACATTGCGGGCCTTTGTTCTGCAGTTTGATGAATGCACGCGCACGCCAATCGAATGACCTGCTCTGCTTTGTCTTGCTCGAAATTACCATTGAGTCTGGGATCTACAATCTCTGTAATGTTGCCAGATACAATTTTCATAAATACCCAGGAAGGAAGAAACCCAGTCTCGCATGAGCCATAAACCTTTTTCCCGCTTATGATTTGAAGTAGTACAATGCCGTAGCTATAAACATCGCATTTCTTGCCTACCATCAAGTCAGCAAACAATTCCGGGGCAAGATAACCAGGTGTTCCTCTAGCTTGTGTAATCTGAATAGTACTGTTGTTATGCAAATTGGAGGCAGTCTTATCTGTTGTCGTAATAATAACATCTCGGTTGATAAGCTTGGCCATGCCAAGATCTGATACCTTGGCCTTGAATTTTTCTCCCAAAAGGATGTTTTGGGGTTTGATGTCCAAATGAAGAACAGGCTGAGAGCATCCTTCATGCAAATATGCTAGACCTTGAGCAATATCCATGGCTATGGCCATCCTGGAGATCCAAGGTAACTCTTTATCTGAGTCCTCTGTAAAGAGCCATTGATCAAGTGATCCATTTGGCATCCATTCGTAAACCAGTAGCCGATTTACACCTTCAATACAAAACCCGAAGAGACGGACTAAATTTATATGGTCTACACCCCCAAGAGTTCTCACTTCAGCCTCAAATTCCTTCTGCCCCTGTCTGGCTCCTTCTAGCCTCTTTACTGCAACATTTCTGCCATCTTTTAACTTACCACTAAAAACTGCTCCAAATCCACCTTCACCCAATTTGTATTTGAAGCCCTCGGTAGCATCTTCAAGCTCCTTGAGTGAGAATTTATGTGGTACTCCGGGCATAAGGACAAGAAAATCATCTTCCTCTTTTATGGAGTCTTTGAAGTAAAACCATGTGATGAAACCAAAAATTGAAGCTAGAATGGCACCAGCAACTGAAATAATGACAGTCACTGTGGTGGAGATGGAACTGTGCTTCTTGTGGCTTGAGGGTTGCACTTTGAGGTAAGCAAAGTAATTCTTTTGAGAATCTGAAGAGATTTGTTGGAGGCTGGATACATGGGTGGAGATGTGGTAGCAAGCTCGGGCGGATAAATTAGCAGAATCTTCATAAAAAGCAACTAGACATGAACAGTTTGACTGACAAGTGGAGACACACTCATCCTTTTTTGTCAAATTGAGAGGAGCAACGTACCTGTTGGAGAAATATGTAACATTGGTGAGAGTAAGAAATACTTGATTTCTCATGCTGCTTGCATCACAGGACAGCGTGGTCGTGAGCTTGCATCCCTTTGTTTTTGTATCTGAAGTGAATGCGGCTGCAAGGGAAGAGGAAGAATTTTGTGATGGACAAGTGCATTGGCCCGCTCCAGAGCATACCCCATACGATCCACAAACACCAGGCAATTCGCATTTTTCTGTTTGCCCAAAAAGCTCTGAATTTATGCTTAACATTCCCTTGTTCCAAAGATAATGTCTTACATTACCATCTGAATCGAGTCGGAAAAGTCTGATTTTGAATTGGGGTTCGAAACCAAAAAGTAATGCAGAAGATTTGCCGCAGCCCTGTATGACCACATAATCCCCTGAATCTGTAGCATTATAGTACACAGTACTAAGCCTTCCTCTGTCTCCACAGGTTTGTATTGCCTTGCTATAGTCATAACTTCCGTCATTTGTAACAGCCCCATAAGGGAGAGGAGAATCTCCAGAAGTTGAGTAGAGCACCAATCCAGAAGGCTCCACAACAATAGAAAATTCAGCAGCAGAATAGCTTGAATTAGATGCTATGAGTTGGGTGCCCTCTCTAAAAGTCTGGCCAGGCAAGAGTGTATCAGTAGGATGATCAAAACTCTGCCATATGATACCATGGCTGGAATTATAAACTATAAGGTTGCCTGATTCAGTCAATTCAAGATCTGAAATGTCACCAGGTATGGACCAGACCACGTTATGATTCTCATCAAGGAGCTGGAGCTCAGATCTGTTTTGTGGAACTCTTAGTACTGGGTTATTGTCTATTATTTGGACGCCTACATTCCAAACATCAATGGCGGCAGAGGAGTTGAAAGGGAGGAGGCAGACAATCAAGGTGGAAGTTTTTGAAGAATCAGAGGAGAAGAGGCCAAGTACATATGTGGAATTAGAAGAAGTGATGGTGGTCTTGTTTGGGGTTAAGAGAGAGAAGAACTTGCCATTGGAGAGGGAATATGCAGTATCATAGGATGCCTCCCAACCTGGAGTGAGGGAAATTTGCTTCGTCTGTGTGCATCCTACATACAAGAACAACAGCAATAACAACATTCCAATCCAAGCCATACGCCGAACAGATTGCGTTCTCCTTCAACGTTTTGGTTCTGTTCTTATAGCGAAGCATTTATTCTGGTTTCTATTGGGCTGTCTTGTTTGTTCTCAGGAATAAAACTACTTTGGTAACTGAGCTGTTCAATTCAGGCCATCTCCTTACTCACGGGTGATTTTTCTCAGTCCTCCAAACACGACTCGAAGACCAACACGGCAAGAAAATCAACACGACTCGAATACCAACGCATGCAATACAAACCGACCATATTTGCACACAGGTCTAAAATTTTAAAACATGCTTGAAGAATTATAGACATGAGAAGTCTGTTGACCACCATGCGACACGCATTGTTGAAATGAAAAGACCCCCCTTGCATAATAATTGATGCAACTCGCAACTTACATATCAGGTAATGCTTGTGTGGGGCCCTTTAATTTTTATGGGGCATAAAGGGACACAAGAATAATCGAACTTAACAAATTAGGGCGAAATCGCACTACCGTCTAAACTAAAAAAATAGTAAATAATATTCAATAATTTTATGCCAATGGACAGTTTAGGCACTAACTGTATCACACTTATGGTGCCAAAGATACAATTAGCGTTTCGGCACCCTAACATTTTTGGACGGGCAATACTGCATGCCAAAAGCTTTCGGCAGGCAACACGTCATCAAAAAGACGTCCAGGTATTCACGCTTCTTGCTCCATTTGCTATGTAGTGCTCATCATTCCGACATCTATTATCCATCAATACGGCATGAATTAGCGTATCGTTGCTCTCTGATTTTGTTGTTTCATACCAAATTCAGGATTGGAATCATCGATTGGAGCAAAATCATCACATATAATTAATACCAGAGCTTTAAATTGTGGAACTAAGATTTTGATCATATTTGGGTTAATCCTGATGGGGCTTTTAGCTTCTATGTGAGCACAAACCAATTCCAACCCTGATGGTATTTGAGGTAGATTGAATATGAATCTTCTATACATGTAATTTCATTGAGTTTTGAAATCTTTAAACTGTGATTTCATTCAAATTTGGAGTAATTGGAATGGGATTTTGGGTTACACAAGAGCAAAAAGATGTTCCAACCAGGATTGTAATGGAAGATCATTTAATTCTTATGAAGAACAATAGAAATCAGAGAGATTAACATCAATGAAGGGCAGCCTTGCTAAAAAATTATTGGTGGTGAGATTATCGGTTGTTGCATGGCAGATGATGTGGAAGGTTTTTGGGCATGATAGTGTGACAACGGTTTTGGCAGAATCATTATTTTGGGCAAAACACCTGACTAAACATGCCACATAATTAATTGGGCTTGGCGGTAGTGTGATTTTGCCCTTAATAGTTCATATTATGAACCAACGTCACGTGTGCCCCTATATGCCTATCAGTGGTCTCAGCCGCTTCAAATTGGGGCGTAAAGGGGCCTTGCACAAAATTATTAAACGTAATAAATTAATTGTTCACATTATGAACCAGAGGATGACACGTGTGCATAAAGGGCCGTTTGAAATTTTAGGGTGGGCAAGGGGAGTTGTTATTTGTTACTTATTTAGTGGGGGTGTGTACCAATGGTGGATCACCTAAGAATAGTGGACAAGGAAACAGTGAAAGCAAAATATTTTTTTCAATGAAAATAAATGGCGTAAAAGCTATCGGTATTAAATATCTTATAAAAATTTCAAGAAAAAAATTGGGTACATATAGCCCACGAAATCTCCACATGAAATGGGTATATCTAAAATAGCATGGATCATTCAAATACCCTAATGTGGATTAAGATTGGATGATTAAGATTGAACCCATTCTTTTACCCATTTTATTCAATGGTTGAGATTAAGATAACAAATTTATGTTGAGCCAGTATTGGCAAAATTGATCCATTTTGCCATGATCCATTATTGGACCATGGTCCACTATTAGTGATCCTCCCATAGTGTAAACGAAGTGTGGTTTGCGGGATTGTTTGTATGTTTCTCTTATCTACCGTACTTTAATACGGGAGGTGGTTACATTCTTAGTATATACATATGATGAATAGGCTATGTTCTGCATACCCCTACTCACCCGCTAATCTCGCTGTCGACTTTGTCGTGCGGTCCTATTAATAGAGCGCGGGCACTATGGGACCTAAACTGCTCTGGGGGACCGCCGGAGAATGGTCCATAGCTTGGGTGAGTACTCGTCTCTCAACCTATAGGCCAAACGCTAATGGACACGAGATTATGGATCTGGGTCCGAGTTGCTCGGGCTGTTTGGATATGGTTCCTGTAGGAAGCAGGAATAAATCTGCGCTGAGCATTCCCAGAGACCGCATGCCTGTAGACGCAGTTAGTTCGGACTCTTCAGGAGGTAGTATGTTGTCCTCCCACTGTGGGAGACTGGCGTCACCCTTCAATGGTCTCTTCTAGTACCCGCACGAGTTGCATGGGCACGGGAGGGGGGGGGGGTCACTTCAGGCCCTGGCCTTCGAGTAGTGCCTGCGAAGAAATGGGTATAGAGGTCCTCTTTTCTGCCTCTCCCTTGTAGTATCAGGTTGCGAACGGGGTGCAGGAGTCAGCTATGGTCGGGTGGGTTTGGACATCCCTCCAACCTTCGAAAGAGAACAAAAAGAGAAGAGAAGAGAAGAGAAGAGAAGAGAAGAGAAGAGAAGATAAGATAAGATAAGATAAGATAAGATAAGATAAGATAAGATAAGATAAGGAGAAGGAGGAGGAGAAGAATTTCCAAAATTTTTATTGCGCTTCATTCTTATATTCTTTGTGGTTCACATTATGGGAGTTATGCAAGGCTTAGAGAATCAATTCGGTGTATTGGAGCAGTCATTCTCTCAGTCCCTTCCCTCCCTCCCTCCCTCCCTCCCTCTCTCTAAGCATAGCCTAGCCTGATTAGTAATTCATGTGATGGAACAGAGGATGACACATGTGTGCTAGATCTTGGTGGCAATGGCAGCAAGTATGAGTGCGATAGCCAAAGTTTGGAAAGAAGAATAGATTCTAAAAACCGCCAAAATGAAAGCATTATGACCTTTTCCACTCCGTCACTATGTTTTGTGGATTTCATTCGCACAAGAGCAACCTTCAGCTTCATGCAAGTTGTAGATGAACTTAAGTCAAATGGGCTGCAAATGGTGATAAAAATTGTGTGCCTCTATGTTGCAGATACTGCTTTTGTTTAAGATTAAAATCCCCCTAAAACCCTATTTTTCTGTTTGAGTGCATATTCACGCAAGGGGTGATTATGGGCATCAAGAGTTGTTGGATGGGCATATTCACAAGTTTTACCTCATTTTGGGCAGTAGATAGAGATCTTTGTTTGTGGGGTGTGCCCCCATAAGTTAGGGTATGTCGTATATTGAGTACTGAATGGTGGTAACTTTATACATGTATTATACAAAGGAAAAAAAAAACTCTCATCAAGAGGCCAAAAGAAAAAAGTTAAAAAAATAAAAATAAAAGATAGATAGATAGACCGTATGGCAACTCTCTCATAGGGTCTGTTTCACACTGAGGGCCAAACAAAAGGGGTTTCTGGGGAAATTAATTATAGACGTACGGGATAATGGTTTGTATTATGGGGAAAAAAGATTGGCTCCTTCGAGACATTTGAAAAGGTGTTTCCACATGTTACATCAATTCAACAGTAGATACATGCATGTAACGTTGAAGCACTGAATATACGAAGCACTGAACAAATGTTGCAAGTAGGATAGAAGGCAACAATAGCACATCTTATGAGATTTGAACCCAATATATCCTAAGTGGCCATCTTGGCTTATGTATGTTGGGCAACTGCAAAGCTTCTAAATGTCCTCATGCACAATAGGCACAAGTTCAAGTAGCTTTTCGAATCTATAACAATCAATGCAGTTGTAAATAAGCAACTCTAAAAATAGGAACAACATGAACAGACTCGCATTTTGAGAAGCAGCCAAAGAAATGATTATTGTGCAACTTGCATGCAAACCAAAAAATGATTATGCTGTTCAAAAAAGATTTCAATAGTCCCTTGGGCACTCAAAAGCATGTGGAAAATAATGTGCAAGTAACGATGCATAAACAACCATCCATCTACATAATTTGCCTAGAACTCTATGTGAAAGGGTTGATAAAAAGCCACATTCCACTTAGAGAACAACTAATTAAGTAATAGAAATTAGATCCCAAATAAAATAATGAATAAAAATAAGTGTGGAGGATTTACACACATATTTGATGTTGGGTAGTGCAAAAGATGTAGGATATGATCTATTATTCAACTTTCTTTCTGCTTTGCTTACGATCTATTTGCAATTTGAACCGTGCATAAAGTTTCACGACAAAAATCAAAATCTTGCCACAAAGTGCCATAAATGTAACATAAGAACGTCCACAAGAAACATATGACTGGATTCAAGAGATAAACCAACTCATATGTTTCCCCGGCAAGACATGAAAGAAGCTTATCTCAGCATATTTATATGCATTGTCTATAAGCTCAAAGCGTTTAATTTTACCTCATGGAAAATTTTAACCATCCTAAAAGTTTTTGTAAGTGCAACAAATTAGTTATCCCTATGTGATTTAAATGTTGAAGTGGAGTATGAAATGGCCATTTTTGCTATTTTTTTCAACATAGGTTTAACCCAAATGGCAATTCCTTTTTTATCGTTTGAAGTGGCCAAATTTAGAGAAGCAATCTATTTAGATAACGATACACGAATAACTTATTTCTACACACATAAATCTAACAACTAAGGGTATAAGTTGACAGATCCAAGGGAGGTGAATGCAATTGAATTCTTTTGCTACCAGAATTAAGAAGTATTCGTTTATTGAAAATCATTATTTTCTTATGATACGTAATTTCTAAATTTAGTAAGAAGTATAGGTTATTCTTTAGAAGGATGTCCTATACTTGAAATGGCCATTTTCTTGGCCAATCTCTTTCATCCATGGAAGTCAAATGGTCAAAATGTTGGTATGTCCCAAACCACCAAATAATGAATTGGCCATTCCAACCTTTTAACTGCCAGTAAACTACTACAAAATGGAAAATTTGCAGCTACTAAGTAGCCAACTCATCCTACTCATGATCCTACTCAGATGAAGTAGCGAATGATAATGGGTCGGACCTAAAATGTTTTAGGGCGGCGGCGGCGGCCGTCCGAGAACTTGCAGCAGACCAGGTGTTTTCGACGGAGGAAGCTGGAAGAGCAGCCGAAGGCTGCTGCTGCAAATTCCTATCCAGGGCAGGAGCCGGAATACCCTTCTTCTCTGTCTTCTCCGGAACCGTAGCATCAGGGGTTTGAGCCATGGCATTGCCGCTGCTGTTTTGATTCGATCCTCTCCTTATAACGGTTCTTGACATGGTAAGAGGTAGCATTTTGATTTTTGCTTGAATGTGATCGGAAGTTGCAGCACAGGGGCTTAGAATCATTTCTTAGGCTAGGTTTTTCAGATTTACTATACATCTGCACTCATTCCAGCATGTAAGGGTAAGTAAATCTTCTGTGTTGCTAGTACTGGTATTGCTTCTAAGCCGTATTTGCCCACCCTATCCCAGCAAGGGAAGGATCAGAAGCAAGTGAGGGCTGCTCTGACCAAACTAGGTTGCGCTACTGGAGGTTTGCCATGGGATTTCCTAGGCGGGAGACTAGGGAGGCCAGGGCATTGTGTGAGCAAAGCCCATACTCTTTGCAGAAAAGGATTGAGGCTCAGCAGGCCTGTTCGCTCTTACTATTAGGAAGAAGGTCATGTCCATAGTACTGCAGTAATGGAAGAAGGCCCAGTTAACGCGCAGGAGCCTCTCCTCAGACACTGGGGTATTCTTTGGTGGGTGCTTCAAGTGGTTTTCTCTCATTAAGATCTCTAGGCAGCCAGTCTAGAATGGGAAGCTGCAGCTGGAATCTTGCTCTTGATCCTGGGCGTTCTAGTATTAATTGGTTTTCGATCTGGTGACCAGGTACTTATACTTCCAATCAGGCCTATTGTGGAGCCTCTGTAATAAGGTCATAGACCTTCTTTGTGAAAATTAATTAGTCTAGGAACAGAGTCCTTCTCTCCTGTAGTATCCTCTGGAGAAGAAGTAGAGAGAGGCTCCAAGTACTGGGCTTGAGTTTGGACTACTATCATGGATTCAAGAAGTGGTAGTCGCTCTGGATTCAACTGTATGTGTGTAACACTCTGATTTCTTGAATACAATACCGCTTATTCTTGACTTCAAAAAAAAAAAAAAAAAAAAGGGGAAATTGCCAAAATAGATAATTTAGGATTAAATGGCCCGCTGGGGCCACTAAAATTTTTGCTGCTTTGCCTGAGATATATTAGAAGAAAGTTTTTGGATGTGATATATTAACAAAGAAAATGCATACTAGACATCCAAAACTACATTCAGTAAAAATTTGGAATATAAAGTATACCAGCATTTAAAGGAACACTTCCTATGGATTTGTCCTTCGGGACATGGTCTAGTGGCAGGACCTTAAACCACCACACCCGAGGTCATGGGTTCAAACCTGGCCAATATCGGTCTAGTAATGGGGCCCTTAAAATTCCATTGCCTCGAGGTCACGAGTTCAAGTATGATCAATTGGTCCTGTGGTAGAGACCTTAAACCTGCCATATCTAATGGATAATCACATGCAAAGCAGCTTCTAGCATATCACGCCTAGGAGTGCATTGGCTTCTATGTCATTTGTAGAATAAAGTGAAGTATAATGTAATCATGATGTGATGATGAATAGATTGACGTCCCTTTTTTTTCTTTTCCCTATGGATCTGTTAATTGCACTACCCATGGATTACATCATTAGAGAAAACTTGAGATCACCTTTTCTATCTATTCACGAGTTATGCCGTGATTTGGACCGTAGATAGTGATCCTTGTTTGTGGGGTATGCTTGTACAAGTTTTTTTATACTGTATATTGAGACTTGTGGAATACTATAAGATTTGAGGCAATG
>JAANSK020262683.1:0-12226 GCA_011763485.2 Isoetes engelmannii | reverse complement strand
AAAAAAAAAAAAAAAAAAACGAAGAAAAATTTTAAACATGAAACAAAGAAGATTTGTATTTTCATGGACATGTATTTTCTTTTGCAAGCTTTAAACAGAAGCATAATGGTCCCATGTACAACAGTATTCTCAAATAATAGTACATGAAGGAGAGTCTTGTGATTTATATAACAAAAGCATTTTGAAATAGTCTTACCTTAATGTACAACATGTCATTTAAGACGCACCTCAATACAAAATGTTATTTCATATGACAGTTGGTACCTCCTTCATTATACGCAATCCAACTTTTTATGACAAATATATATTTTCTCTAAAAAATTGTTGTCCTCTACAATTGGTTGCCATCTTCTAGAGAGTGCCTTTTGGTAAAGTAAAGAAAGCCTAATGGATAAGCCGATGTTTAGAGCTTACAAAAAATGCCATTCGTATGAAAGTGATCAAGTCCACAAGATATGAAATCGAATGCATACTAAGAGCCAACCTATACAATTGATTGTAAGAAGCTTCTATATTTTCGTACACATGTCCATACTAATGTCTTTTGTTTTTTTTTGTTGCTTTCGAAAGGGTGGTTGTTTCGCAACAAATGAGTCAAAATGGGCCATCTTCATAATGTTCCATAACGTTTTACAGTGGGAAAATCCAAGACAAGAAAGAAGCAACTGATATGATAGTGACAACTGATATTAGAGGCTGTCTTCTTAGAGCGAATGAGGCTTACTGAACCCATGCAATAGTAGGAACTAGTCACAATTGGGTTGGGATTGGAGATTCCTTCCTAGAGTGATTGAGGCTCATCCACCCATGCAAAAAAAGATAGGTTATGATTGCTAACTTGGCGACCTAGAATGATTGAGGCTCATGCATCAATGCAGAATAAACTAAGATGTAGTCGAAACAAGGAAACATCAGAGCAGGACTCCTTCCTCACATGCAGAGTTAATTGCATATTTTAGGTTATTTTATGCAGGCTTGAGTCCATAATGTTAATGTTAGGACAAACAGATCTTCTCAAATGGCAATAACATCCCATGACAGGGAAGTGGGAGGCAAGCTGGAGGTGCGAGTCTAGCAGGCTGAAGGCGAACGTGGGCCAGATGACAAGGCACTAGTTGAAGGGCAGTGGCCCAAGTTGCAGGCGACAGGGGACAAATTAATAGGCAATTTTACGCAGGAGATTGGGGAAAGAATCAGGGGTAACGAGGCAGGAGATGAGGGCATCCAAGGTTGACGAGCGAGACATGCAGAACGATGAGAACATAAGGAATGCAGAGCACAAGTCATGTAGGGGTAGGATGTTGAGAGAACGTGTAGTTGGTGGGAAGTTAACAACAAGGGGACCCAGGAGGCCCCATGAGGATACCAAACAACAAAAAATAATACCATTGGAAAATAAAAACATACTTAGAAAATTAACATTAGAGAAAAAAAACACCCTTTGGAAAATACACCATGGAAATAAAACCCACATACGCAATACACATACATATCCAGCTAGCGCCGGCCTGTGAGGGTGTATTTGGGGACCCGATATCTCCTTCTTCTTCACAGAGGAACAAAGAGCATCATCCTCCTTGCTCCTCCGGCATTCTTCCTTATTTCTATAATTCTGGTTTATCAGATCATTCAATTCCTCTTCAGATCCTCCCAAAATGAGAGAAATCATCAACATCCACATTGGCCAGGCCGGTATTCAGCTTGGAAATGCTTGCTGGGAGCTTTTCTGCCTTGAACATGGGATTCAGCCTGATGGCCACCTATCGCAGTATGTATCTATAGCTCTGTTTCAGTTTTTCTGTCTTTAGATTGCTGATTATGTAAAAGCCTTTTGTAATCGATGTTACAATTGGTTGAAGTTTTGTCTGAATTCTGTTGAGAGTTTTATGTTTTTAATCCGATCTTATGTGTTATCTGGTAGATTCATCTCGTAATTGTGATTGTTTGGTGACATATAAGAATCAGTTGGAACAGAATGAATTTAGACGTGTTTCATCTTTTTCGTAATGTCAAAACGCCTTACCAGTTTGGGGCTGATTATTTCTGATCTGAAGCATAGCTAGTTAGATTCAACTTTGACTTTCAAGAATTATGCAAATGCTACGCACATTGTGATTTCCAATTAGCTGTTTGCTTCTCTGATCCAAAGCATAAACGGCTACATTGAACAGAAAACGTATTGATTGGAAAAAATCCGATGGACAATGCGTCAGAACGAATGAATTAACTGTGGGGCAGTGGAAAAAACTGCGAATTAAGCTAAATCTGAACCGAACAATGAATTGTTTTGCAGTGAAAAGGTAGTGGGAGGCTACGGCCAAGAAGCCTTCAGCACCTTTTTCAGCGAAACAGGATCAGGCAAATATGTACCAAGGGCAGTGCTGGTAGATTTGGAGCCAACAGTGATCGATGAAGTAAGAACCGGAAGCTACAGGCAATTATTCCATCCAGAGCAGCTGATTTCCGGCAAAGAAGATGCAGCAAACAATTTTGCTCGTGGCCATTACACAGGTTGGGGACACAACACAGCAGACTAGTACACGGTTTGCATTAATTTTTCTAACAGCTTGCAGTGCTTGATTTAATGCAGTCGGAAAAGAAATCGTGGATCTTTGCCTTGATCGAGTCAGAAAATTGTCAGACAATTGCACGGGATTGCAGGGCTTTCTTGTGTTTAATGCTGTCGGTGGAGGCACGGGATCTGGACTTGGATCTTTGCTGCTTGAACGCCTTTCTGTTGATTATGGCAAGAAATCTAAGCTCGGATTTACGATTTATCCATCACCACAGGTAAGCTTAAGCGTAGTTCAGAATAGAGGATAATTCAAGCACTTAGAAATGTATATGTATCATTGGCATTGATCTGCTCCATTTCTTCAAAGTCAACATGTTAGAAGAAGTGCATAACATCAAAAGGATAATCTGATAAGACTAAAACATGTTAGATAGAACTAATGTACGATCTGAGAGAGACTAAACAAAATTTGGGCTTCCTTTGGCAAAGGCTAAAGTTGCACTGATTTTTCAAGTTTAAAGTTTAGTCTTAAACATCAGAAATTTCCTTTTCATGCATCCAGATTCAACTAAGAGCTTAAGCATGTCCTTACATATACAACACTGTATTCTAGCCCCTAAAACAACGTTTCTACTGCAAGTTGAACCAATTCTGCATTCCAATTTGCTAAATTCTGCATCTGATAATCTTATATTCAAGTGATTTCTAAGACATGAATCGTTTTTCATTAAAATGCAGGTATCAACAGCTGTAGTAGAGCCATACAACAGTGTTCTATCAACACATTCTCTGATAGAACACACAGATGTAGCAGTGCTACTAGACAATGAAGCCATATATGACATATGCAGAAGAATGCTAGACATTGAGAGGCCAACATACACAAATCTCAACAGGCTAATATCTCAAGTTATATCATCACTCACAGCATCTCTCCGTTTCGAAGGAGCTCTAAATGTGGATGTTACAGAATTTCAGACCAACCTGGTGCCATATCCAAGAATTCACTTCATGCTTTCTTCTTATGCCCCTGTTATTTCTGCAGAAAAGGCCTACCATGAACAACTTTCTGTGGCTGAAATTACTAACAGTGTCTTTGAGCCCTCTTCCATGATGGCCAAATGTGACCCTAGACATGGCAAATACATGGCCTGCTGCATGATGTATCGAGGAGATCTTACTCCAAAGGATGTCCAATCTGCTGTTGCTACCATCAAAACTAAACGCACTGTCAGATTTGTTGACTGGTAAGTGGAATCTCTGCTTTCCTTATGATCTGAGTTCAGTTTTTCATATGTGATTCTGTTTTCCCATGAAGATTTTGCTACCATATGGCACTCTTGACAATCTAATCAAAATTCTGCTCATATCTACAAACCTAAGTAATCCACTGTTTTCCAACCTAAGTATACTTCCTTGCACGGACTACTGAAATTTACAGATCCTACAGATCTGCAAATCTGAGTAGAAAATTCGTGCTTTCCAACATAGCAGCATCTTCCTTTCGAGCCTCAACTAAATGTTGCTCATGTAGGTTTTAATTCTAAAATCTAACAAACAGACCTCTGTTTTCTCTTCCTTTTTCGTTGCTTGCAGGTGCCCTACAGGATTCAAGTGTGGAATCAACTATCAGCCTCCAACGGTGGTTCCGGGAGGAGATCTAGCAAAGGTGCAGAGGGCAGTATGCATGATAAGCAACAACACTGCGGTGGCAGAGGTGTTTTCGCAGATCAATAAGAAATTTGATCTCATGTTTTCAAAACGAGCGTTTGTGCACTGGTATGTGGGCGAAGGAATGGAAGAAGGCGAGTTCTCTGAAGCCCGTGAAGATCTGGCTGCCCTTGAAAAGGATTACGAAGAAGTGGGTGCCGACGAGGCCGCAGATGGCGATGGCGAGGAAGAATACTAGACTCTAAAACCACGCTTAAACCCTAAGCCCTTCTACTTCCGTATATACGTATATTTCTGGTATTTTGAAACCCTGTATTTGGAGTTGTACATCTTTTAAGCTTGTATATTTTAAGGCATTCCTTTGTACATGTTAGTTTACAACTATTGCCATTCCTTAAGGTTGTATATTTTGAGGCATTTCTTTGTACATGTTATTATTTTATATAATTATGGCCCGTATTCTTCAGAATATAATAGATTTTTTATCGTTCACGTAGCTTTACCCACAATTATTCCCCTAGCAGGTTTGTGGCTGTCCCAATCGAGGTGGTCCAATTGGGAGCCGCGTTCTTACTGGCAACTCTAGATATACATTCTTCATCCAAAAACTTGCCAAACATCTAGCCCACCAACAGTAACTGTGACACTAATTGGATTCCTAATGTACATAGAGCATCCGAGGCTTCCAGGTAGCTTTGCACAAAGGGACTATTTTTTCCTCTAGATTTTGAACTTGTATCTCAGCCTTATGTATTTATTTTCATGATCGAATGTTGAATATATATGTCATATGAATACACACAACATGCACCATAAAATAAGAATTTTGAATACAACACTTATAAATATGCAATGCTAGTCCTCTCCCTTTAAGACATTGGTCTACAATATCACTCCATTTGCATCTTACCAAATATGCTTGAAGGCACAACCATGCATATCTAACTCCCAACTCAAGAAAAAGAGCAATGCTAGTCCTCTCCCTTTAGGACATTGAGCTACAATATCACTCCATTTGCATCTTACCCAACATTATTTGACACATGTATTTGTTTTATATAATGATGAACATCGATTTGCATGGAAAAGAGAAGTGGTACATACCTAGTAAGAATTGAATCAAATTGACATAAATTAAAGACCAAACCCCTAAACAACCCTCCCCACGGAAAATGGGGTAGACGCTACCCAATAGTTACTTCTATGTACTACATTCTATTATTCAGCTCAGATGCACACGCTTAACTATTGGGATGTCAGCGCTATAAAGAATGACATTGAGGATAGTCCAGGCTGAGAATAGACAAATTCGTCCAAAGGGACAACATGCCTAGATTTCAGGTGGATGCAACACCCTTGGATTAAAATAAAGCTTAGTTAGATATGGAGAAGCGAGCTCCTTTTATGCTACTACCTCTTTATGGATCTAGATTCGAAGGCAATAGTATGGGCTCTTTTGAGTACCCCTGACAGGGTGATAAGTTTACAATTAGCCATTAATGAAATGATCCAATAGACGTGATTTGCATAGTCATAGGAGATTTGGGCAGTTGCAACATGATGCATATCGATTCAAAATTCTACCTCTACTTGATGAGGTTCTTATTGACTTAATACTTGCATACTTGGTCATGGATGCTCTACCTCTACTTGATAAGGGTCATATTGACTCAACCCTTAGATATTGGGTCATGGATGCTCAAGACTATGTACCCCTCTTGTTGGAATGGAGATATCTCTCCTTTGAAGGACTTGAATATCCTAATTTGGGCATGTTGATATGTCCAAGTGGCGAAATATCTTGAACCATAAGTTTCTATAAGTAGTATTGGGGGACAAGCATTGATAGTACTCTATATATGGGCCTTTTGTCCTATCAATGTACTTAAACATAAAGGTGTGAGAGATTAGAACCTCATATAGATATTAAACAAAGACATAAGGCAAAACTTCCCCTTCATGTTGGAAATTACAAAAAGGAAAGTGTCCATGTTTCTGTAAGCAGATTCACATCAAGTCAGATGTTCACATATTATGTGGTACACACAATAGTCCATTTCTGAAGTCGCAGGTCTAGCTCAAATTTCAAATAGAGCACAACAATGTCTTCTATGAAGAGAAAGGATGTTAGACTTGCTTGCAGAATGCCCAACTTTCCAAATATTCCCACACTTTCTTGGAGTCTGAGAAGTCCTCCTCCATTAGTACAAGGTATCTACTTTTCTTTATATAAATCCAAAGAAGAACCTTTGAACCCTAGTCTAGTGTTCCATTATCACATATCCACCCTTACCACCAATCTTGACTTCTTTTTTTATCAGATCATATTGTAGTAGTTTGTATATTTTTAGTTAAATGAAAGGTGAGACTAGTTCGAACATATACCACCTCTTATTGACTATAAAACTCACAATATAGCTTGAACGAGACTATTTACTGCACCTTATGTTGCAATGAAAAAAGTTCAGTTATTCAAGCTAAATATTGTTCACACAATAAGAATAAATATTGTTTTCTAGCATATGTCTTGGTTAGTACATAGCCAAATGGCTAAATCTTAAAAAGTATGTTAAAAAATATTGGCCAAACTCTATACATGGCAATTTTATAAAAAGAGATTTTATTTTTCTAGTGTATGTCTTAGACTATGAAAAATAACCAAATAGCTATTCTATAGGAATTTCAATTTAAAAGAAAAAAAAAAAGTGGCAGAACTATAAAAACGACAATTTAGGAGGGGGAAATATCATAGATCAATTGCAGTTTTTTTTTTTATTGAAGGACGTCAGTCTATTCATCATCACAGCATGAATACATTCTACTTCACTTTATTCTACATATCACATGGAAGTCAATCCACTACCTAGGCGCGATATGCTAGGAGCTACTTTGCATGTGATTATCCATTACATATGGCAAGTTTAAGGTCTCTACCACAAGACCGATTGATCATACTTGAACCCATTCTACTTCACATTATTCTACATATCACATGGAAGCCAATCCACTACTTAGGCGCGATATGCTAGGAGCTGCTTTGCATGTGATTATCCATTATATATGGCAAGTTTAAGGTCTCTACCACAGGACCGATAGATCATACTTGAACCCATGACCTTGGGGCAATGGAATTTTAAGGTCCCCATTACTAGACCGATATTGGCCAGGTTTGAACCCGTGACCTCGGGGCAATTTTTACATGTTACCAGATTGACAACATCTTGTAAAACATGTGTTGGCCTCTTAAATGACCCTAACAAGATTTGAGCACAAGATTCCATGACTAACTAGCCCACTGGCTAGTTACATAAGTAGAGGATAATGTTGACATCCCATAACATATGACAACCAATACCCTACAAATACTAAGCACGAATTATAGAAATTTGGTTTCCTCATTTCACAACGAAATAGGTTGATAGAATTGCCTGGAAAGGAAATACTTGTTGTTTGCAGGAAATTGGTAATATATCATAGTAAACGCCTTGCAAATGGAAAAAAAGCAGATCCGATGGCTGTCTTCTTGAATAACTAAACATGCATTATTTTATTGACTTTATGGTAAGCTAATAGTAAAATGATATTAACAAAAAGGGGAATACTGTTTGAGAAGTTCGCCACCACAATCACGCAGAACCACAATGCATGCATTAAAGCAACATCGTATAGCAAGTGAATAATTAATCGTATTACAAAATAATAATACATATATCACAATATTAATTACATTGATATTTTAATATGTTTTCCATCTTTTATGGGTTTATTTTGCAGTTTTGTATTCTAGCCCTTGATGGAAAGAATATTCCATCCTATATTCTCCATCAAGGGCCACTAGATTTTTGAAAGACAAATCGTTTGCACGCGTCAATGTTTTTTTTTTTTTTTTTTGAAGAATTGTATCACCAATATATTAAAAGAATGATAATGGTACAAATCGAGTGAGGAGGAAGAAGAACTGCCCCAAAGAGACAGCGATACCTCGACACTCCATAACAAACTCACAAAGAAGCGGCAACTCTATTGTTGTACAAACCGGCCATCAACATCTACAATACCCAAGAAGTCCCGCCAAATGGCGAACTTCCACTCCGCTGATCCCGAGAACACAAGAAAGCTCTGGAATAACTTGTGCCTGAGGCGAGGAACAAGAGCGGCCACCGGCTGCTGAATCCCCTGAAAGATCCACAATCGCCGTCACTTCCAAATCAACCACACCAGCCAAGCAACACACAGATGCAAGGCTTGCCTCTGTAGGAGCGGCCACGCAGCAGGGTACACATGAAGCAACAACTGCTGGCTAGTCAATGTCACCTGGAACAACGCCTGACCCAGTCCCAGGCAGCCTGCAGGTGAGGGCATAAAACTAGACAATGCTCCACAGTCTCACGGTGAAGGCCGCAACAAGGACAAAGAGGGCTCACGCCTGGCCTAAACCTGCTCACAAGGGTGTTCACCCTGTTACAGCGGTGCACCACCTGCCACAATAGCACTCTAACCTTCGATGGGGGAAGTGGACTCCAAGTCCACATCCAGACCGAGCGCCAACGAGAGTCCGGAAGCTGCAGAGACCACTTGCCTGAAGGGGGCAAAGTGTCGTGAATAGCCAGCACCCAGTAGCAAGATCGCATAAAACATGAGGTCACAACATCAGGATGGGCCTTCCAAACCTGCACCACCACATCATCCTGAAGGACTATAGGTATGTGCAGCGGATTACTCCTCGCCACCTGCTCCGAAATAGCTCGATCACTGCTCCGCAGCTGAAAGCGGGCTCGAAAGAACTCCCAAGAAGCTAGCTGGCCCTCCCAATACCAATCCTTCAAGGTGCACACACCAGCCCACCTCCAACGGGCCTGCGCCCGAGCATGCACAGTGGCAGCCAAGGGCAAGTGGGTAGGGGGCAGAGGGACCCACAAGAAATGAGAGGAGTGGTGATAAACAACAACATAATCCAGCTGGAAAAGCACACGGACGTGATCCCAAGCCCGCAACACCCCTGTGAGAAAAGGGGATGCGTGTGGGAAAGGCCTGAGGCCATACAATAGCGCCCAGGGCAACTCCATAGGAACAGACGGCTTCCCAAATGCCACACAATAGTGAAGAGATTGTAGAAGCAAAGCCGCACCCAGAGATGACGCCCCCTCCTGCAGAATACTCCAAATAAACTTGGAGATCAGCACCTTACTATGCAAAGCCAGATCCAAAATGGCCAAACTCCCATCCTCCCGGGGGCGGAGGCACTTCCACCAAGCCACCTTCACCACCACCCCTTCATCATCCCCGCCCCATACGAAATTCCGAACAACCCTGTCCAAAGCTTGCATCTTGCCCTCGTGGGCTAGCATTGCGGATGCTGTGTACACATGCGTGCTACAGAGTACTGACTTGGCAACAGTGATCCTTCCTGCCATGGACAACTTGCTGCCCTTCCACCAATTAAGGTGTTTCTGCAGCCCCTGAAGAATCTCGTCCCACACCCTCCCCATAGAAATCTCTCCTCCAAATGGAATACCCAACAGCTTTGTGCACGCATTACCTGGAAGCACCTTCCAAGGAAAAAGGGCCAAACAAGGTGGAGGCGGAGTCAACAGAGCCCATAGTGGAGCATTTACCCCAATTCAAAAGAATGTCCGAGGCCAAAGAGAAGGTATCCAGCAAACCCTTCACATTCCGCAAATTCCTCTCTTCTGCCACCAAAAAAAGGAAAGTGTCATCATCAAACTGATTAATAATCTGCTGACTACCATCCTGCATCCGGAACCCATCCACCACTCCCTCCTCCACCGCAGCCAAAAGCAACTGGGACAAAGCCTAGTGAACAAAAACGGAGCTAGAGGGCACCCCTGACGCACGCCTCTGCCCAATGAGAAGAAGGCTGAGGGATCACCCTGACACACCATTGTAGCTCATGCAGACCTGTGCAGCTTCATGACTGTATCTGTGAATCGCGGACCACACCCCAGCGCCAACATCATAGCAGATAGAAACTACCAATAAGCTTTTGCAAAGTCAAGCTTTATATAAGCAATGCCTTGACCTGTTCTCTGTGCCCAATAAAGACCCTCATAGCCTGCTGCAACGTTAGTCAGAATGTTTCTTCCAGGAACAAACCCAGACTAAACCTTGCTGATAGAAGAAGTCAACACCGGCTTTAGCTTCTCTGCCAGGGCTTTTGCAATAATCTTATACACAGAAGACAACAAGGAAATAGGCCTCCAATCATTAATAGTAGAAGGCTGCTTAACCTTAGGTATCAGAAAAATGCATGGAGTGTTCAAAATCTTATCCATATGAGGGGAACACAAACAGCCCAAGATATACCTGATACACAGACTCCCCAGCCCACTCCCAATAAGTCTGGAAAAACTTCACAGGGATGCCGTCCAACCCAGGGCACTTGTTCTTGGCCATACACATACGCCGCCGCTAGATCTTCTCTCGAAAGCTCTTGCTCCAAGTACTCCCGCTGGTGAGGCAGGATAGATGGTCTAACAACTGCCAGAACAAGCTCTGCATTTCCTGCTCATAAGGAAGCGCATGCTGCGTAAAGAATCCCGAGAAATGAGCATGTACATGCCGTTGCAAATTAGCAGGATCCTCCAAAGTCCGGCCATCTGGCAAAACTAGGGATGCCATGGATGCCGCATATAGCTGCTGCCTGGCTGCCCTAAATAATACTGATGAACTCGTATCCCCCTCCTTCAACCAGGTAAGGCCCGCTGTCACACGCGCCTCCCGAACCTTAACCTGCTGCAAATGCAATAATACGCTGCAACACTACATTCTCCCTAATACCATCAGAAGGGTGCGCTCGAATCCGCTCCAACTCCTGGTAGAGGCCGTGCAATTCCTGCCGCTCCTGCTGCACGTGCTGCCTACCAAACACCTTGGAAAAGCGCTTCACCCTAGCAAGAGCTGCCACCATACTCGCCATTCCACTCATAGATGAAAAAGTATCCAGCCACACATCTTGGCACTGAGCTGAGAAGTTCTTATCTCTCAGAAGCCGGGTGTTCAAACGAAATATCGTCGTCCTAGAGGGCCGGGGAACACCAACACCCCGTCCGGACAGCAACTAAGGATAATGATCAGAAATGGAGGAGGACAAAATGTTGTGCCTGCGCAAAGAAGGCACACCATCCAGAGCAACAGGAGAAGTATAACACCTGTCATGTCTAGCATACGCACGACCCACCCCAAGCTGCCTATTACAATAGATAAAAGACAAATCACCTGGAACCTCCACCATAGCCACATCCTGCAACAAACGCAACCACTGTTCCCTCTCAAAACCCTGCACCACCTGCGTGCCTGGGCCAGAGCAATCCGCTACTCTCTCCACCGTATTAAAATTCCCTAAAAACAACCACGCAACCTGCAAACCCCCAAGGCTTCGCAGCTTATGTCTGATTGTGGCCCATAGCGCACCCCGGCGAGAAGGCTGATTTGGAGCATACACATTGACAATCCCCCACTTCTGTCCACCCTCAAGCCACTTAATGATTGTCCAGCGACCAAACTTATCTGCAGCAGAGTACGTAACCTGCACATCCATCTTCCAAGCAATCAAGGTGCCCCCGCTAGTCCGCCCTGAAGAAGAAGCAACAGCTGCAAACTGGCGACCCACCATATCCAACAAACGAGACATATCCCCCCGAAGACACTTATGCTCCTGTAGACAAACAATATCAGGACGCAACTGCCGAAGTAGGCCCTCTTACTACTAGTGGACCGCACTCCCCGCACGTTCCAACTCAAGATCGACCTGTTCATCCGAGAGAAGAAGAAACAATCCCCACATGCCTACCCGCCAGGCCATCCAACTCCTCAAAACCATCCCCTAAAGCCAGAGGGTTAATCACTGCAATGTGCTCTACCTCGGCCGCCCAAGACATACGGAGGGAGGTGTGACAGCCCATAGCCGGCAGAGCTCCCTCGCCCTCCTGCTACCCAGCCTCCCCGCCAAGTAAAGACCCCTCTCCTGCATCTGTGGCCTCCCCACCAGATGAAGACCCCCCGTCTGCATCCACCTCCCCC
>JAANSK020262672.1:0-12226 GCA_011763485.2 Isoetes engelmannii | reverse complement strand
AATTCTGTGTTCAGCGGGATCGAAAGAATTAGTCATTCAAAAGTTCCACTTACTTTGAAAATCTCGTTCCCTCCAACTGCCAGCCTTCATTAAGTGTGGTATTAATGACCCCACGTCAAAATATTGCCTACATTTTGCCTCTGTAAATGTAAAATAAGGGACCATTTTTTATCCACCCTTTCGTGCTTCTACCCGTAAGCTTCAAACAAAGTGGGGGTTCTTTGGAGGTATCCAAAGTTTGGGTGTAAGCTTCAAACAAAAGGATCCTTTGGAGGTTTTAGATCTCATATAATGTAAGCGTCAAACAAAATATGGATTCCTTGGAGGTATTTAGGTGTAAGCTTTAAATAAAATTAGAGTTCTCTGGAGGTATTCATAATTTAGACTCATAATTCTTCTCTAGCTTAAAAAACAATAGGGTCCTTTGGAGATTCAGAAAAAAATATCCTGATTGTTAAGATTCAAACAAAAATTGGGTCATTTGAAGAGATCCAGAAATTGTGGTTAAACTACATTGAAATTGTAAAATGGGAAGTATAGCTTTCAACTAAAGGCCCAGCAATGGGTGAGGATAATGTTACCCTGGCTTTGGTGATCCCGAAGGTGTTAATTCTCGGCCTCCGGTATCACCACCTATTCTCGACGGAATCCGTTCCGGGGCCCCCGTTATACAGTTTTGACACACGTCAGTAGGCCTGCACCAATCGTGGCCGTCCATGATTTCGAGTCATCCTGGTCGTCCGTCGGCCTCCCATCCTCCGGTATCACCATAAAAACTGACGGTGATCACCTCCTTCGGGATCACCACCCTGGTGATTCCGGAAAAAGGGGTCACCTGGGGATTTTTTGTTTTTTCCAATGGTTAAGGGGGAATTGGAAAAATTCGAAGATAAGAATTTGAAAAAACTGCAGTAGAAACAGGAGAATTAAGTGCCAAATCATTTTGATCTTTGATTTTTGCTTTTGTTTAATCTTTTGATCTCCAGTTCAAAAATCTTTTGTTTTTCTGAGGTCGTGGTGGTTTATTTTTTGCAGAGCAGTGCTGCAGCAGTGCTCTTCCGGCTTTTTTCACTGTTTGATGAGCAATCCTATGCTCTTCATCATTTTTTATGATGATTTCTACCCTTTTCAACACTTTTGATCTTTTTTTATGAACTAAAGATGAGACATACACCTGAATCAAACCTGAAGGGTTGAAAACAGGGGTGAACAGAGTTTCAGATTGGGGCTTTTAAAGAAGCGGCCTTTTGCAGGAGTAAAACACAGCGAGAGAGTAGCCGATTTGGAGAGTCTGATGGCAGCAGGATCAAGCCGCTTTTGCAGGTGTTCAAAGCAGGAGCCCAGCTCTTCGATCCAAAAACACGCCCATTTCTCATCTCTGATTCAATCCAACAAGCTTTTCAATCCAAAAAAACGAACAGAACCCGTTGTTCAAATCGGGCATTGAATCGGGCATTGTAGAAGGAACTCGCTTCCCGAGACTCCACACCCTCTACCGCTGTTTCTTGTGCTCAGCAAACGCTGCCCATTCTGTCCAAATCCCTCGTTGATGCCCTAAGCAGCTGTTTCTCTGCCAAATTCGACGCTATGGTGAACGAAAAACTTTTTAATTCTTCATCCCTCACCTCCCCTGCTAGATCCCCATCGCAGGACTCATCAAATCCCCCATCTCTTGAACGGATTGGAGCTATAGCTATGGCAGCTCCGGATCTGGAGGATTTTTCACTTCTGGGTCATCGAATAATACCGGATCCAAAAGCCCTAATGCTCCCCTTAGCGCAGGTTCTTCTGTGGGCATTTCTTCTACAAAAGTCGAAAAGAAAAGATCCAGAGCTTCCAAAGCAAAGATCGATGGAGTTTTACCTCCAGACCTCACCAAAACCAGAAGAGAGAGAAAGAAGAAAAGGGGGGAAAAGGGGAGAGAGAAAGAAGAAAAGGGAGGAAAAGGGTTACATACACAGAAGATTATCAGCTTGGTGATTCCAGAGGTCGGGATCAGCCCATTCCAGAGGCTATCAGCCTGGGCATGGTGATCCCTTTCTCCGGAATCACCAGGGTGGTGATCCAGGAGGAGGTAATCACCGTCACTTTTTTATGATGATATCGGAGGATGGGAGGCTGGCGAACAACCAAGATGAGCCGAAATCATGGACGGCCACGATTGGTGCAGGCCTACTGACGTGTGTCAATACGGTATAACGGCGGCCCCAGAACGGATTCCGTCGAGGATGGGCCGGAATTAACACCTCCGGGATCACCGAAACCAGGGTTACCCCCCAGGAATTAGTTGCATATTGATAATGTATTATAAGATTTGATGACATAGTTCATTATTCATTATATGTATTTTGTATCGAGAATGAAAAAAGGCTTATCTCTGAGATTTTGTTCCTGTCTTTGCATTTATAATTGTACTGGATTATTTGATTCAATAAAGTCTGACGTCCTTCAACAGAAAAAAGAAAAAAAAAAAAGGGTGTCAAACTTTTTCATTGTATCTAAAGAAGTGGTATGGCATTAAATTCACTAAATAAATAAGTAATTAATATGTTGCCAATATTGTGTGCCATGAACCTACGTTAAAACAAGCGAATACTAGAAAATACCTCGTCACCCTCTGCTTAGCCAACATGAATTCTTCTTTGGCCAGCACCTGCTTTTGATGTTGGACCGGTTGGATGGCCCATTGTGTTTCGAGCTGGTGGAACCACGCCCTTCTTTGAAGGAGGAGCCGTGGCACCACCACCGCTGTTGCGAGAGGGCCCTCCGTGGCGTCGGACCCCGAGACCACAATATAATCCCCAGGCTGCTGCACTTGGCGCTTGGGACTCAGTGATTTTTCTTTGGCTTGGCCTGCCTCCTCACCCGTAAACTTGTTCTCCGCCGTCTATTCTTCCTCTTGAAGCTTGTTGGCGTGTGCGGAGGAGACCGAATGGTACTTCTCCTCTTCCTCTTCTTCTGCGGCTTCACCTTGGCTGGGAGATGGCGTAGGCTCCTGAATCTCAAGGTTGCGTGCCTTCTTATGGTGTCCTTTCCATTTGCGGCCACGGTTGCGTCTGCGTTTCTTAGCGGCAGCATCCTGAGATTTCTTGCCGCGCTCAGGTTTTGGCACCTCTGCTTCCTCTCGGGCCACTGTTTCTTGTTGCACCTCGGCTTCCTTGTGGTGCTCTTGTGGTTTCTCCGTTGCAAAAGGCTTGTCATGCTACCGGGAGCCAGAGGCTTGGTCATGAAGCTGCACCGTAGGTGTTACCTGTGGCCCGTGAAATATCGGGACAATTCCCAACACTGTGTTGATAAGGTGCTGGATGTGCCCGCCGAAGTAACACAAGTGTCGCCCAGATTTTGGTGGATCATCCCTCAAAAAGACAATCGCCTTATTCATGCAGGATTGCAGAAGCAAAGCCCAATTGATGGGCGTGTCAAGGACAAGCAGCAAGCACAATGGTGTGGTAGATTAGCTTGCTTAGCTGCGTATTCTTTATTGCTTGCCCGTCTATTTTTTCCAGGCCAAGTGGCCTAATTGGGCATGATGGGGCAGAAGGGTTTTGTATTTCATGGCTTACCCTTTCTTGAGTTGCGGAACCGGATAAGCAGAGATGCCCGCCTGATTAATTTGCAAGGGGTTGAGAGACGGAGAAACCTATGGGAAGAGAAAAGCCTGGTTGAGGAGCTCCTCTGTTATTTTTACAATCTTGCCTCCAATTTTGCGGTCACTAGATCGCCAGTAACCCGGTAAGAATGGGCAAACTCTTGCAGCTGCTCCTCTTGCAGAGTGGGCCACTTCAATCTATTGAATTCCAATAGGCCAACTCTTTGAAATAGGGTTTGCATCTCCGGAGTGAGGTTTTGAAGTGTTTGGAGCTCTAAGTTGTGGAAAAAATCTACAGGAAGGGCAGGCTGAGTTGCACTGGATGCGGCCATGGCAAAAAGAGGATAAAAAAGTGGACGGATTGAAAAGAAGAGAGTAGCCAGAGTTTGAGAGTGCAAAGGTTTGTAAAAGCGCAAGAACTGAGTGAGGAAGAAAAACCTTAAGGACGGTATTTATATCTTGGTAAAGAGGTGCATTGATGAGGGGCGGTTATTCGTGCAAAGGATGAGGTGGCAAGCGTTGGATGGAGACACGTGGAAAAAAGAGTGATGATGATAAAGGACAAGAGGCTGATGTGACGAAAGTGACAGTGAAGAGAATGAAAACGGGAAAAGAGAGTGATGAGGTGGCAGTGGTGACGTCAGCAAAAATGTTGTACTAAGTCGAAAAAAATTCATGGCAGAAATCGTGTATGAGATCGTGTGAAAAATTGTGACCAAAATCGTGTCAAAAATCATGAAAGAAATCGTATCGTGTGAAATATCGTGTAAATGTGTGTGGCACAATTCGTGTATGAAATCGTGTGTGTGATGGAAGCGTAGATGGAGTAGGGGGATGAAGCGTATCTTGTGAAATGGAATGGTTTATGAAATGAATTGTGGAACTGAAAGCGTGATCATGTGGGATAGCCTGTGAAGAATCGTGCCAAAAATAGTGTGACTGGGCATGTCATGTAGATAATCGTGTGATATACATCACGTAACCAAAAAACATTTGTAGTGAGAACTGGAAGTATAAAACCAAGTAAAAGTAATATGTACAAAGAAAATATAGGATCATGAAGGTAAATTTCAAATAGGATCATGGAAATGATCCAAAGGGTGAAAGGATGGGAATGGAGTGTCGATGATGTTGACTAAAGAAGATGAAGATCGAGTGGGATGAATTGAAGATGGAGGAGGTGGTGGAGTAGACAAATGATATGATCGGAGTCTGAAACCATTAACATGGGCAGGGATGGGGGTGCCATCCAGTTCTTGCAATTGGAAGACTCCTGGGAACGAATTTGCCTGAATGCAGAAGGGAAAGAGCCATCTGAATTTCAACTTGCCTGGGTATGTGCGATATCTGGAATAAAAAAAAAAGAATAGTGTCAACAATATGGAAGAGTTTCTTATGAAGTTTTTGATCATGCCACTTCTGCCTTTGGTGCTTGCCAGCCAGGACACGTAAGTACGCAGCCCGACGGACTTCATCAAAATGCTGCAGTTGAGAAACACGTTCGGTAAGGGCAGCAGAAGGATTTCGAGTCGTGGTGAGTTTGAACTAAACTACTGGCAGCTGCAATTGGAAAAACAGGATGGTCTCTGGCCCATAGACCAACTTTAATGGCGTTAGCCCCGTAGTAACCTTGAAAGTAGTATTATAGACCCAAAGAACAGTTGGTAATTTCTCCTGCCAGTCATTGCGTGTTGGATCACAGATTTTCTTCAATATATGTATTAATGTTTTGTTTGTACTCTTCGCCAAGACATTTCCTCGAGGGTGGTATGCCGTGCTCTTGTTATGGTGGATCTGCAGATACTTAGTGAGAGCGAAAATGGTGTGATTGACAAAATGAACCCCCCAATCGTTGACCAACGCAACTCGTTGATGGATAGCACTTTAGCGGTACTGGCGGCTGTGTTATCAGGTAAAGCACATGCTTCAATCCATTTAGTTGCATGATCTGTAATTACTAGAATGTACCTAGCACGAGTGTGCTGCGCCGGCGGGTTAATCGGTCCAACAAAGTCCATGCCCCACATGGCAAATGGAGTAGGAACAGAAATAGGTTGCAATGGTAAAGTGTCTCTAGTATTGGGTCTGCCCATTCGTTGACAAGGGTCGCACTGGCGCGCAACACATGCGTCCTTAAAGAGTAAGGGCCACCAATAATGTCCTCACTAAAATGTCCAACTCCAGGTCTGGCATGGGCCTGTTGCAGCAATTCCTCCTGCTCGTGGGAAAATACGCAGTGCCGTAGCACCTAATCAGTACTCGCGCGATAGAGAACATCTTCAATCATAGTGTAATATCTGGCCTGATTTATTTTGGGAGGCAGAAAGATGCAAATCTTCTGAATGTAGTTGTGGAATGAATGTGCTATAGTAGTTGATCTTGACCATGAAGCTTCTGGTTTCTTTGATATTGCGCGAAGCCCGGGCTGTCCTAATGCAACTTATTTTCGTTGGATCAGTGGTGATGCCATGCTCACTGACCACATGACCAAGAAGGGCACCCGATGTGACACAGAAGGAGCTTTTCTCAGGATCCAGGCTTATGACCGTGTCGGCACATCTCCAAAAATTTGAGCGAGCTTAGCAAGATGTTTGGAGCAGCTACTGTAGATAGAGAAATCGTCTTGAAATACTTGCAGAAAAGGATAGACTCATGAATCTCTATGGACAGAAGCATGATGCACTGGAAAGTGCTGGAAAAATTAGAACCGAAAGGTACAACTCTATAAGCACATATTCCCCATAGCGTGGTGAACATCGTCTTGAGTTGGAAACCGTCCCGTGTAATCTATATCCGTCTTCAAGTAAGATATGCCATCAATTATCTCATCCATCAATCAATGGACCTCAACCGGTGACATGCCTCTAAATAAACGAAGAAAAGTCTTGTTGAAGAAATCTTTGGTCGGTCTTTCAGGTATATTGCCCTGGCCGTCACGAAACTCTTTCTTAACCCACTTCCCAAACACTTCCAATATCTTCACCCAGGTAGGTTCGGGAAGGAATATCCACTGCTTCTCATCTATCAGATCTTTGACCTTCAGCGTGGTTCTTGCCACCTCGTGAAATTCCTGTCATAACATAAAAAGATTAGCATGATCGCCATGGCGATCTTGCTGAACGCAAGATGGCAAAACATTATTGATATATAATTGCTCAGGCCGATCGCTATGGCAATCGCCAAGCAAGTCTATATAATTAAAAGTGATCTACCAACATACCTATCAGTTTTCAGATTTGCCCTGTATCGGTGACCCGAGTGCTTTTCTCAATTGCTGAAGTTTCTCGATAAGAGGCTCCTTGTACACTGTGTTGGCAATGATTTCATTGCACTCTATAGACAGGAGCAGGTATTCCGTGTTACTCAAGTTTTCGTTCAAAATCCTTGTCCTTCTTCTTGCATATACCATGGAGAACGTAGCCTTCTGTTCAGGGGAACCAAACCCGCTACAAAGGACCCGAGTGGCAAAAATGGAATGGTTCCCAGATATGATGTAATATTTTTTACCCTGGAGTTCATCAGGATAGCTCAAAGTTACTTTCAAGCCCGTATCGAGATCAAACAGAACAAGATCAGTCGGCGTTAGAACATCATGGGGACTCTCCCTGAAAGACTTCATCAACGTCATCACATGCTCGTTAGCCCTGGTCTTGTGCGTCATGTAGGGCGGTGCAGGGATGCAATCATATATGCTAACATCAATGAACCATGATACACCCATTGGATAGTACCTTTTATACTGCTCCAGTCTCAAAGCTGTCGTATCTGCCACCCTCTTTTCATCTGCCGGATTACTGCAACTCGGATGGTAGCACTGGGATTGGTGTGGGTGGGACATAAACCACAGTTTGCAACTCTATTTCTGGGACATTTTTTATGCGCCTGGTGACTTGTAATTGGTGCATGATATAGTCTACTTGGGCGAAAACAACGATGTGGAGTCGTGTTTCCCTTTCCTTGAGATTTTGCTGGTCTCCTCACTTTCTTCCAAAATGTTATTCATTCCAGAACCGGTCGAGTTGCCCCTAGTAGATTCAGAGGACTTGCCCTTTGAACTCTCATCCAGGTGTTCAGGAGACTTCCCCTTCCATCTCTCAGCCAGGTGTTCGGGCGACACAACCCTTGAAGATGGGCTTAATCTTGGAAGAGACACTTCTGCGGTAGTGTTGGGTTCACTCTTCACAAAGATTTCTCTATTTATTTCCTTGTACCTTGCGGCTAACCACGAGCTGTCCATTCTGGTAGGCATTTTGTCATGCTTAAAAGCCTTTATGGCACAGCTTGGTGGTTTCTTGTCATTAAGCATATGCTTTCTGCATAGGTGAAACGCGCTTACAATGTCCAAACTACATTTCAGACCAGCAGCCTCCAAGGATTCATAGGATGGTAGTGCTCAGCCGTAACCCTTTGCACTGTGATCCTTCTTCCCTGCTTTGGACTTATGCGAACTTGCCATCATCATAGAGGAGTCATAATTCTTCCACTGCATGACGTATTGTAAGAACTGGTGCCCGAAGATGTCTTCAACTAGGCACACGATAGCATCGTCGACCTTATCTGTCATACAGTGCCACATGGATACTATTATTCCTATCTGCTCAACAGTCTTCTTTTTCCCTGGGGTCGTGATGAAAAGACATAGGTCCTTTCACTTGTCCTCTTCTTTTTGAGGCACAGCTTGTGCTATTTCCATACACCACCTCCTATCAGGACCGGGGGTGATAGTTTTGTAAGGCTGGACGTGCTCGCGAAGTCCTTGTAACAGCTCGCGCGCTGTATCGTCAAAGAATTTTGTATTAGAAGATGAATAAAGCTACATGAAATTCTAAAATAATCAATGGATGAAAAAACGCGGCACTCACTAGTCCCCTGTCGAGAATGGGGATGGCTACAATTGTCCTGGTTGAAATGATCCACACTGTAGATGGTTGAAGGATAAAGGATATATTTGCATGATTATATATGATGCACATCAATACTGTGGCAAGCAGCTCTGTGTAATCTTTGCCACAGATGTGATGTGCATCACATGCTTGAGCAAATATGACCTCCTTAAGCCATCTCGAGTTGGTTTCATTTCTGAGCTCAACAAGAGTTGGTTTGTCCAGCAGTGCTCACAGTCGTGAAGCTTTTGCACAAAGTTCATAAAATATCTTTGAACCAAGCAATACCAATTGCAATTTGTCGGAATTCAGATGCATAAATTGAGGATGGAGTGAACCTTGCCTGAGATCTCTGAGCTTTGTAACTGTTGTCCGCTGACGATCTGTATCCCCAAAAGATGGCTCGAGATCATCTGTGAAGGGGCACCTGTTGGGAACAACTGGACACAGCAATATGGAACGTAATACGATGCCAAGGTTCGCGAGTGCGATCATTGTCCAAGAGACTTGAAACACTACTAGACAAACAAACACGAAACCAGACAGATAGATAAGATCGAAATGATCCACACTATAGATGGTTCAAGGACAAATGATATATTTGCGCGATTATATGTGATACACATCTATACTGTGGCAAACATACCATTATACAATAAAAGGTCTTGTTATTGTCTAGTAGACGGTAACGAAACCTATTTTATAATGCTATGCATGTGCCACAGATGTGATGTGCATCACATATGCTTGTGCAGATATGACCCCCCTTTAACCATCTAGAGTTGGTTTCTAAGTATTTCCCTGTCGACTCGTGGACCCGTTGACCCCAACATTGTCCCTCTAAGCTCGAGTCTTTTCTGTGATCACCACGGTTCCATACCATGTGGACCTAAGAATAGAAGGCCTGACTAGAGGTCCAAATGTCGCTGGATCAGCAGCTCATGGCAGGAGGCAAGGTGGCGGTAACCGTGGAGCACTGCTGGACAAACGAACACGAAACCGGAAAGATAGATAAGATCGAAATGATCCACACTGTAGATGGTTCAAGGATAACTGATATATTTGCATGATTATATTTGATGTGCATCAATACTGTGGGAAGCATAGCATTACACAATAAAATGTCTTGTTACTGCCTAATAGACAGTAACAAAACCTTTTATTATACAATGTTTTGCATGTGCCACAGATGTGATGTGCATCACATATGCTTGTGCATATATGACCTCCTTAAATCGTCTAGAGTTGGTTTCTAACCTTGAAACACTGCTAGACAAACGAACATGAAATCGAAAAGATAGATAAAATCGAAATGATCCACACTGTAGATGGTTCAAGAATAAAGGATATATTTTCACGAATATATATGATGCACATCAATACTGTGGCAAGCATGCCATTATACAATAAAAGGTATTGTTACTGTCTAGTAGATAGTAACAAAACTTTTTATTGTATAATGCTATGCATGTGCCACATATGTGATGTGCATCATATATGCTTGTCCAGATATGCCCCCCTCAAACCGCCTAGAGTTGGTTTCTAACTATTCCCCTGTTGACCCTTGGACCCGTGGACCCCACCGGCATTTGTCCCTCTAAGCTCGAGATCTTCTTTTCTGTGATCACCATGGATCCATACCATGTCATTGGATCAGCAGCTCACGGTAGGAGGCAAGGTGTCGGTGACCGTGGAGCACTGCTGGACAAAGAAACATGAAACCAGAAAGATAGATAAGATCGGAATGATCCATTGTAGATGGTTCAAGGATAAAGGCTATATTTGTATGATTATATATATGATGCACATCTATACTGTGGCAAGCATACCATTATACAATAAAAGGTCTTGTTACTATCTAGTAGACAGTAACAAAACCTGTTATTATATAATGCTATGCACGTGCCACAGATGTGATGTGCATCAGATATGCTTGTGCAGATATGACCTCTTTAAACCGTCTAGAGTTGGTTTCTAACTATTCCCATGTCGACCCATGGACCTGTGGACCTCAATGGCATTTGTCCCCATAAGCTCGAGACCTTCTTTTCTGTGATCACCACGGTTCCATACCATGGGGACCAAAGATTAGAAGGCCTGACTAGAGGTTCAAATGCCGGTGGATCAGCAGCTCACGGCAGGAGACAAGGGGCGGTGATCGTGGAGCACTGCTGTACAAACAAACATGAAACTGGAAAGATAGATAAGATCGGAATGATCCACATTGTAGATGGTTCAAGGATAAAAGATATATTTGCACGATTATATATGATGCACATCAATACTGTGGGAAGCATATCATTATACAATAAAAGATATTGTATAATGATATGCCCCGGCAAGGTGAAGAAGTTATTGACCTTAATAGGCACCTGCCTCCGAGCCCAGGACCTGAAGGTGACAGAGCACCAAACGTTGATCCCATGCAACCAGAACATTTGGTGGAAAACTTAAATGCTATTCCAATTGTCAATCCGGAGGACTTTATGCTTTAACAAAAGGTTGTGAACATATACTAGCGATATTTGAACGGTGATGTACATGTTTTGTGGATAATATTTTGCTAACACTCATGAATTTGGACCATTAATGTTGACTTTTGTAGAACATGAATGTTCTACAATTAAGATTGTGATTGACTCTAAACTGTCATTGCTACAATTAAGATTGTGATTGACTCTAAACTGTCAGGAAGTGGGAACCAGGGAAACGTATCGACTAACAGGGCGAGCTTTGTTCCACCCCACTTTGCCTGCCTCTTTTGGGTCAATGTAGCTAAGCTAGTTGCTTAGCAACATGACATGAAGAGGCACCATAGATGAGGTGGAGCATAGCTCCTTCCTTATGAAGGTGAGAGCAATCCAACCTATGCAAGATTAGCCTAGAGGAAATCTTAGGCTAGAGTTTGAGACCCCCACTACTGATCCGGCTGAGGCTCCATGCGAAAGCGACCCCAACGTAGCTACACCTGCTGTTTGTGGCCGTAAACATGTGTGGCTAGATGGTATCTAGGCTTTTCAAAATTATAGATACATGGAACAAGGTCGTAAACACGTGTAGCTACATAGTACCTAGGTGATATTGCAAACCTTTCGGAGGGAGCCTTCATGTTGGAGTCAATGGCTGGGTCAGATTAAGTTTGGTAAATCGAATAGTTACAAAAGAAGTCTTTGTCTAGATTCCTTCCTTTTCATAAACCTGAAAGTTACGCTTTCGACAATCACTAACAAAAAGCTTTTTTTCTGCCAGGCTTAATCCATGGTTGCTACTGCGAGTACATCATCTGTAAACGCCTTTGAAAAAGATATGAAGGTGCTGGCACTACGGGCTGAAACATGGCAACGAGACTCGTCTCCGACGTTCACGTTGCTGCTAGAAGATCGTATGAAGGACGTGCTGGGGCTGGTTCAACGTCGTGTGGCAGGAAACATCCGACGCATATTGGATGAACAGAAGGACCCATCTCATCGGTCCGTAACTCGTCTCCGACTTGCCGATCTTGCTATGATCGTGTTGGTATATAGACTGCAAGTAGAGATGCGGCAGCTATTTAACATATTGATGGCACTTCCAAATTTTGAACACCAAGATCTCGTGTTGGAAGCTCACAAGGACCTTAAAACTGCTACCATGTACTACATAGCAGAAAGAAGACGATACCGACAATGCATATAAAGTATGAATATCTTATCTAATTTTTGAAGGCATGTGCCCATAGAAGTCTCAAGCAGGCCTCCAGATTGAGGGGGTTTTC
>JAANSK020262661.1:0-12227 GCA_011763485.2 Isoetes engelmannii | reverse complement strand
CGGCGCAGCGTTTCGCCGGTGCCGGGGCCGCCGCCCGCCTGGCCGCGGATGAAACTCAGCTGCACGGCGCGCAGGGCTTCGGCGCGGCTGAGCCCGCGCTGCTCGCGTTGCGCATACAGGTTCTTCATGAAGGCGGCGGTGCTGCCGTCATCCACGCTCCACAGCGTGGCCAGCACGGCCGCCGCGCCCTGGGCCTGCAACAGCGTGCCCATGCCTTCGACCTCCTGCCCGAAACTGTCCTCGCTCCCCAGGCCGGTCTTGCACGCGGACAGCGTGACCAGGTCGACCTGGTCGAACCGGTACTCGTTGCCGGACAGCTCGGCCAGGTTCAGGCGGCCACCGTCACCCAGCAGCAGGAAGGACTCGGTGGCGTTCCCGGGGCGGAAGCTGAAGTGGCTGGCGATGTGGACCACGTTCAGGCGTTCCTTCAGGCTGCGGCGCAGGGCCTCCGCGGTGAAGCTCCGGTCCATCCGGATGTCGCCGGGCAATGCACCCTGGGTCTTCAGCGACGTGTCCCGCACGATGCCCTCCAGCTCCTCGCGCACGAAGGGCAGGGCCGACAGGCCTTGCCCACCCAGCGTGCTGCCGAAGGCGGCGGCCCGCCAGCGCGGCGCGGGCGGCGCGGTCAGCGCAGAAGGTGCCGACGTGGTGTACATCGCCAGGGCGTAGCGTTCCGCCAGCCAGCCCTTGCCGTCGTGCAGGGCGGCGAAGGGCAGGTACCGCAGCGGACCGTCGAGGGCCAGCATCAAGGTGCTCGCACGTGCCTTGAGCAGGGCGGGTGAAGCCGGCGCCACCAACAGGTCGTGCAGTGCCCTGGCGGCCGACGTGGGCTCGCGGCGGCTTTCCAGGATCTGCCGATAGGACTGGATCGCGTTGTCGAGCTGTGCCTTACCGACGGGCACCCGCACCGTGCTCCGGCCCTCGCGATCGACGACGAGGATGTCCAGCGCCTGCTCGGTGCTCAGGTAGTACAGGGCCACGGTGCCGGCAGGCAGCGACTCCATCAGCTTGCGGCCGACGTCCAGCTGGGCGAGGTCCGGCGGGCTGAAGCCGGGGCTTCCTGCCTGCCGCCCCCGCCGTGCCTCGGCCAGCACCTCCGCATCGAGCCGGGCACGTTGCGCATCGAGGCGCTCGAGTTCACGGTCGATGCGCCAGGCATTGCCCTGGGAGGGGCCGCCGAAGATGAGCAGGTTCTGGACGGCCCGGCTCGCGTCCGCAGGCACCGGGGGTGGTGCCGGCTCGTTCGCCACCGGTGCCCAGAAGGGCTTGAGGCGCTCGCGCGCCTTGTCCAGGCGGCGCGCCAGCTCGTTGAACTGGGCGAGCAGGCTGGGGGGCGGTGGCTGCAGGAAGTAGGGTGCATCCTGCCGGAAGGCACGCACCGATGCCGCATGGCCATCGAACATCTCTTCGAACAGGAGAAGGCCTTGCTGGTATTCGACGATCTCCTGGCGATCCTGGGCACTGCGTGCGTTGGGGCGCTTGGCCGTGATGGCCCGGATCTGCGACGCCTTGCTCGTGAAGTCGCGCGATGCAAGCATCCCGTCGAGCTGGTCCACCATGTCCACGACGGCCTTGGCGGTCTCCAGCCGGCGCTGCTCCTGCATGCCGCGGTCATCGAGGAGGCCGACCACATCCCCGTCGCCGCAGCTGAGCGACCTGCGCTGCGCCTCGAGCCCGCGGGTCTGTTCCACCAGGGCGTTGTATCGGGCCACCGTGGCAGCTTCCACCAGCGAATAGGCCATGCTGCCGCGCGGGCGGGAGGGGTCGGCACGGCCCGGACTGAACTGCTGCCCCTCGTCTTCCTTCATGAGCCGCAAGGCCTGCTCGGCTTCGGCCAGCCGGCCCTGCTGGAGCAGGCGCTGGATCAGGAAGGTGTAGGTCTTCTTCTTGGTCGACAGGAAGGCCTGGCGAGCCTGGCGGTCCATCGAGGGCAAGGCGCTGCGTTGCTGTTGCGCCGCGTTGACGGCGCGTTTGGCCGACAGGATGGCGAGGTCGCTCAGGTCGAGCATGGCATGGACCCGCGCCAGATCCGCCAGCGCCATGTAGGCCAGCTCATCCGTACCCGATGCTGCGGCCAGGACCGCCTTGCGGCTGTAGCTGGCGGCCGCGCCCGGCAGGTCGCCCGAGCGTTCCTGCGCGAGCGCTTCGGCCTGCATCCGCAGCTGGGCGGCGACGGGCTGGCGCGACGGCCGGTTCCGTTCGGCGTCCTCGGTCAACTCGTTGCTCGCGGCCGGCATGCCACTGCGCGTGAGCGGCAGGATCTGTTGCCCCAAGGTGAGCAGGCGGCCCTCCGTCAGGGGCGCGGAGCCAGCCCGCCGGCGGTGGTCCAGGGCCTTGCCGCCCTGACCGGCAGCCTCGTACAGGACCGCCATTTCGCCATCGATGAGCCGGTCGCTGTCCGTGCCCTCGATGGCCGGGACCAGCCCTTCCAGTGCCGTGCGTGCCTGACGGAGCAGCCCGTCGGCCTCGGAGAACTGCCCGAGCTGTCCGGACAGGTTGCCCAGGTTCAGCAGGACTGCCGCCTCGCCGAGGGCCGCCGTGCCCGTCTGCAGGGTCGCTTCGAGGTCCAGCAGGGGCGCCATCGCCAGGTTCGGGTCGATCTGGTTCGGCGCGATCCCGAGCCGCGCCAGTTGCTGGGTGATCGCCGACATGGTGCGGGACGCGGTCTCGGCGCTTGGTTTGGTGGTGCGAAGGCCGCGGTAGCGCTGCAGGGCTTGCTGCATGCGGTCCTTCGCCGGTGCGAACTGGCCACGTGCCGCCGCCACGACCCCCAGGTTCGCCAGCACGGCCGCTTCGGTCATCGGGTCCTTGCCGCCTTCGAGGCGTCGAAGCAGATCGAGGTAGCGTGCCTGGGCGGCCTCGTGTCGCCCCGTCACCACGTCGCCATTGATGATGGCGATTTCCATCGCGGGTGTGTTCTTGTAGGGGTTGTCGCAGCCCAGCATGGCGTTGGGGTTCGGTCTGGCCTGGGCCATCATCTGCTGCGTCGTCAACGGCGACTGCATGCCCTGGACGAGCCGCAGGGCAAAGCCGTCGCGTTTCGACGGAATCGACCGCTCCTGCAGGCAGGCGATGCCGTCGCCGCAGGTGCGTGATGCCGGCTGCTGCGCCGACGTCGCGGTACACCACGCCAGGCCCAGCGCCAGCAGGCAGCCCGCGGGGGCAGGTCCGATGCCGACGCAGTGGCGCACGAGCCGGCCGAGGAAATTCATGGCGCCTCCAGTTCGATCCGAACCATGCCTGCCGAGGGCTCGAGGCCCAAACGCCTGAAGGCAGGCTGGGCCTCCGTCAGGCGCGCCGCGGAAATGTCCACGTCGACCACGTAGGTCTGGCCCCGTCGGTAGAGGCCGGGCCTGAATCCCGCCGTGCGCAGATCGCCGGCCAGCGCGCGGGCCTGGCGGGCCGGCTCGGGCACCGCCTTGCGCAGGGTCTGCACATCGCCGCGCAGCACGGGAGGTGGATCGTCGATGCCAGGGTCCTGCACCGTCAGCATCGGCACGAGCACCGCAGCGAGGGCGAGGGCCGCGGCCAGCCCACCGAGTGCCGGCAGCAGTCGGCGGCGGGTCGTCGGTGCGGTCCCGAGCAGCCCCTCGCGGCGGGCCTTGAACCGGAGTTGCTCCCACTGATGCTGGATGGCTTCATCGGTGATCGCCTCCTGGAGTTCGGCATCCGCCGCCTCCGCGTCCCGCTCCATCTGCAAGGCCAGCGTCAGCGCGTCCGCTTCCTCGATGGCCTGTGCATCGGTGACGACGGCCGGCTTGCCGCTCAGGCGGTCGAACCACTGCCGATCCGACTCGGAGAAGCCGTTGCCGGAGGGGTCCTGGGTGGTCACGGGTTCACCTGGCTCAGGCGACTTGCAACGCGAGGCACGGCCGGACCAGCGGGCGGAACTTGGCCCTGGCCTTGCTCAGGAACTCTGCGGCCGCATGTTCGGAGCTCTGACGGCACTCGGCGATCTGCGGCAACTCCCAGCCCTCGACGTGGCGGGCGTAAAGGAGCCAGGCATCGACGGCGTGCAACTGCTTGAAGGCGGCAAAGGCACGGGCCACACACTGGCGCAGGTCCGCCAGCTGCCGGGAGGTCTCGGGCGTTGCGCAGGCCATCGAGGCCAGTGACTGCTCCACCTCGTCGTCGTCCCCGTCCTGCGAGCTGCTGACTTCACGGTCGCGGCGGCGCAGCCACCTGCGCAGGGCGTCGGCGCGTGCGAGGCTCGCGAACCCCCACAGGAAGGCCGAGGGCGAGGTGCCCGGCCTGATCTCGCGGGCCTTGCGGAAGATCGCCAGCCAGGCCTCCTGCAGGGCGTCGTTCGCGATGTCGATCGGAATGCCGTGGTGCCTCATGGCAGCGAGGAACTTGGGCTGAAAGGCACGGTGGAGCTGCTTCGCGGCCGCGTCGCCGTCCGCCCCTCCTGCGGCCATCTGTGCCAGCCAGCGTGCGGTCTGGGCATCGGTTGCAGCGGTGTCGACTGGTCTGTCCACGGCCAAAGTTCCCTCGAACGCCACCTGTCAGCAATCCCTAGGCCACGCGACGGGCGGGTCCTCATCAAATTGTTGACGCCGCGGCCCTGACCAATCCGCGCTTCGCGCGGCAAGACCTTCGTGGGCGCCCACAACCGGGCGACGCCAGAGGGTCACGCAGCTTTCGGTCGGGGCACAGGCCATGTCCCGCCAGCCGGCGCTGCGTCCGCATGGCGTCGTTCCTTCCCAACCCAACGAAGGAACATCGACATGAACTGCGTTCAACTGACTTCTGCGCTTCAACAGTGGCTCCTGGTGGCCGCACTGAGCTGGGGTGGCCCGGCCACCGCGCCACCGCCGCCGGTGGTTCAGGCGGCATCGGCCCCCACCGTCGTGGCGACTTCTCCCGGCCTCGGAACCCTGATGCCGGGCTGGCTCTGGTCGCTCTTCGGCTGACGTCGCTGCAGGGCCGGTGATCGGATCGATCACCGGCTCTTTCGGGCCAGCGAGGCACCGGCCTCCCGTCGGGCCATCAGTCACTAGAAGGGACCCGGCCGCATGGACATGTCGCCGAGGAGCACCCGGTTGACCGGGTTGGCGTCGAGGAACGAAGCCCGGTACCGATCGGGCACCCGGGTCTGCGCGCTGCGTATCCATTGCCGGGCGAGCGTCAGACAGTCCTCGTGCGACGCGCGATCACCTGCGCGTGCGAATACCCAGGACAAGGCCAGCCACGTCTGAGGGGGATAGCACTTGGCGCTCAGCCCGGTGGCCGCATGGGGCTTCAGGTGCTCGGCCAGGCGCAGCGCGTGGGCGATGGCATCGGGACCGGGCATCTCCAGCCAGCGGACCATCTCGCGCAGTTGCAGGGTGCGTGCGCTGCCCGTCAGCCCCATCGACATGAACTCCCGGACGGCTCGCTGCAGACGGTCGATCGTCACGGCAGGATCGCCGGAGAACGAGCCCTCGTAGTGGGCCGACACGACGAGCGGCAGGTCGGCGTGGCGTTCGTTCAGCTGGCCGAGTTCCTTCAGCAGGCGCTCGGGCGACCTGCCTGCGGATGCGGCCACCCGTGCCCTCGTCAGCAGCACCTGCATCTGCATGCCGGGACCGAGCCCCGCCGGGAGGTTGTCCAGCAGCCCGCTCGCGTCGACCAGACAGCCGAGGTTCACCCACAGGTTGGCCAGCGCCAGGCGGGCCTTGGCCTGCGCGGCGGGGGCGGCGCCCGGCCCGGCGATGGCCACCGCTTCCTGCAACGCCCGCAGGGCTTCGTCGAATCGGCCGAGGGCGGCCGCGGCATTGCCCAGCACGATGTGGTTCACGCTGCCGAGCGTGCTGCTGTCGGCAAAGCCGAAGTCCAGGTGCCGCGTGCGGGTTCGAAGCGCGTGCTCGTAGGTCGCCGGCACGTCCCCGATCGAGGCCATCAGGGCGGCCACGTGGCCCTCGTAGGAGATGGCTTCGGTGCGGTAGTCCAGCGACTCGGCTTCGGTCATGGCGCGCAGCTGCCACGTCACGGCCTCACCGAGCCTTCCGCAGGCGTAGTGCACGTAGCTCATGGCGCTCAGCGCATGCAGGCGGTGCAGGGGGTTCTCGGCGGTCGGGATGGCTTCCAGAGCGCGATGGGCAGTCGCCAGGGCTTCGTCGAACCGGCTGCACTGCACCTGTGCCTGGGCCAGCAGCGCCAGGGCTTCCGCCCGCAGGCCCGGGTGCTGCTGTGCTTCCTGCACGGCGGTGGTGGCTTCGGTGGCGGCCTCGCTGCCGAGCTCGATGTCCAGGCAGGCATCGGCGCGGGCCAGCCTGCAACGCAGGCGCCGCAGCAACGTGTCGGCGAGTGCTTCGATGTCGGGCAGGGCGCCGAGCACGGCCTTTCCGCCGTGGCGCAGCTGCAGGGCGTCGAGCCGGGCCAGCAGGGACTCGAAGCGCAGCCCGGCATTGCCGGCGAGGCGATGGCAGTGGGCTGCGCGCTCGAACAGCTCGCATTGCTCGTGGAGGCGTCCGGTCCGGCGTGCCGCTTCGCCGGCGAGTTGCCAGTGGCGCCCGGCTTCGCCCCATTGTTCACCCTGCTCCCAATGCCAGGCCACCCTCGCGGGCACCGAGGGGGCATCCTCGGCAAGCAGA
Organism: Isoetes engelmannii; assembly: GCA_011763485.2. Lineage (NCBI taxonomy): Eukaryota > Viridiplantae > Streptophyta > Lycopodiopsida > Isoetales > Isoetaceae > Isoetes > Isoetes engelmannii. The sequence continues at coordinate 5,652 of JAANSK020262661.1, read as the reverse complement.
CCTGCCATCTGCCGATGCAGGGCCAGGCGCACGCCGCCCGGAACGCTGCGCAAGGCGCTTTCATGCACGAGGTCATGGCTGAAGGCCTCGCCGCGCAGCACATTGGCTGCCTCGAGTTCGGCCCACGGCGCCGACAGGTCGAGCAGGCTGCACTGGAGCAGCCGGGCCGCGCGGTCGGCCCGCAGGTCCTCGCCGGCCACCGCGGCCATTCTCAGCAGGTCCTGTGCGGCCGGTGACAGGTGACGCAGCCGGGCATCGACCAGGGCCTGCACCGAGCGCGGGCGGGGCAGCGGTCCGGACTGCAGGTCGACGCCCGTGGCGAGTGCCTCCTGCAGCGTCGCCAGGGTGTACAGCGGGTGGCCGCCGGCGTGGCGGAACATCTGTTCGGTGATCGAACGATCCAGCGGGATCGGCAGGGCCAGGCTGTCCAGCAGTTCATGCAGTTCCTCCCGCGACAGCGCCTCCAGGTCGATGCGCAGCGGACGACCGGCATCTTCGAGCCAGGCGATGAGGGGCGTGGCCGCATGTTCGGGTCGCCACGGCCGGGTGGTCATGCCCAGCCTCAGCATGGCCAGCTCCTTGCTCGCCACGAGCCATCGCACCGCCTCGACCGACGCCGGGTCGGCATAGTGAAGATCGTCGAGGACCAGGCCCTTCAGACCCACGGAAGTGGCCGATTGCAGGAACAGCTGCACGGCCCGCCAGAGGACGCCCGCATGGGCCGGGACGCCAGGCGCACTGCCGAATTCGGGCCGCAGCCGGGCCAGTTCCGCACGCTCGCCGCGAGGCAGCGGCGGCAACAGGGCCTGCTCGATCTGCCAGAGCGTCCGGCCGAGCAGCGCATACGGCACATGCTCGTCACCGGGCCGGGCCCGTTCGATGACCAGGCCCTCGCGACCTTCGACGAACCCTTCGATCAGCCTGGACTTGCCGAGCCCGGCCTCGGCGACGACCAGGAAGGGCTCGGCCCGCTCCCAGGCAGAGGACATCGCCTGCCAGGCGACCGATCGGCCGACCAGCACCGGTGGCCGGAGCACGCTGGCCGGCACCGGCCGGGTGGACTGCCGATGGACGTGATCCGCGGCCTCGACGGTCTGCATCAGCTGCAAGGTCTCGGCGCTCGGGCGGATGCCCAGCTCATCGCGCAGCAGCGAGGTCAGCCGCCAGAAGGCCTCCTGGGCCGCCGCGCGGTCGTTGCGGAGGTAATGCAAACGCATCAGCCTGCGCCAGCCGTGTTCCGCGAGTGGCTGGAGTTCGACGATGCGTTGTGCCAGGGGCAGGGCCTCGCGCAGGCGTTCCTGCCGTTCCAGGGTTTCGGCGTGGTCTGCCAGCAGCATGGCCCGCGCGTCGTCCATGCGGGTGCGAGCCTGCGTGAGCCAGCGATCGAGGAGGTCGCTTTCACCGAAGTCCAGGCCTGCGAGCAGGGATTCGCAGTGCATCGCCGCCTCGGCGTCCATCGCCAGGGGCAAGGCCGCGTCGACGACGACCTCGGGGTGCAGCCTCACGATGCCATCGACCTTGCCGAGCTGGATCACGGCCAGCTGCGCCTGCCGGTTGAGCCGGCTGGAACGTTGTCGAAGGCTCTGCGCCGCCTTGTCCGCACTCGCCTGTGGCCACAGCAGCGCACACAGCTCGCCCTTGGGCTGAGGGCCTTCGATCACCAGCCTGGCCAGCAGCGCGGCGTCCTTGCGCGACAGCGGTTCGGGCACCCCCTGCCGACCGACCCAACGGGCCTGCCCCAGAAGGTAGAGCCGCACCGGCGGCGAGTCTGCCGGCGCCGGGGTCGCGTCGTCGTGGGTTGGCGTCGAGGGGGCGGGCATCGCGTGGGCTGGATGGCGTGCCCCGATTCTTGGCCGAAACGTCGGTCACGAAAAGGAGCCCGGGCGGCCAGTCACTCTCGGGTCACTCTGCTGGATCTACAAACCGCTCCCAGTGGCGGCGTTCCTTCGCTGCGAGGCCCAGGGTACTCGATCGACGTATCGAGACGCCGGGCCGCCAACCCTGGAGACTGAGCATGAACACCAGCACACGCGCAAGCGCCAGCTTCTGCCGACGGACGTCCGGTGCCCGGCATGGCCGCGCCTTGACCCTGCTCGCCGCCGTCGTGCTGGCAGGCTGCGGTGGCGGATCGGACGACGTCACGGTCTCGCCCAGCGCCACGCCGACCGTGGCCACCAGCATCACCACCCAGCCGGTGGACGTGGCGGTGACCGTGGGCAATCCGGCACGCTTCAGCGTGACTTCGGCCGGCAGCTCACTCAGTTACCAATGGCAGCTGAGCATCAACGGCGGGAGCGACTGGACCGACATCCCGGGCGCGGTGGGGGCGACCTACACGGTGCAGGTCACGCCCTTCGAGCTCAACGGCGCGAAGTTCCGGGTGGTGGTTTCGGGTGCGGCCGGTCGGGTGATCAGCTCCGCGGCCACCCTGAGCCTCGGCACCACGGTGGTGGCGCCGGCCATCACCGCCCAGGTGGCACCGGTGAGCACGAGCGCAGGTTCCGAGGCCGTGTTCAGCGTGACCGCCAGCGGCACGGCCCTGACGTACCAGTGGCAGCTCAGCATCGACAACGTCGTCTGGTCGAACATCGCTGGCGCCACCTCCGCCATCCTGCGATTGAGCGGTGTGACGCTGGCAGACAACGGGAAGCGCTACCGGGTCGTGATCTCCAACACGGCCGGCAGCCTGACGAGCAACCCGGTGCAGCTCTCCGTCGCCGCCGCGACCAGCGGCCCGCTGATCACCACCCAGCCTTCGGCACGTGCCGTGGTCGTCCCGCAACCCGTCACCTTCAGCGTCGTCGCCACGGCGAACCCGACGCCGACCTACCAGTGGCAGGTGAGCGCAGACGGGGGTGCGAGCTTCACGGACATCGCGAATGCGACCAGCGCGGCCTACACCCTGCCGGTGACGACGATCGCGGACAACGGCAAGCTCTTCCGGGTACGGATCTCGAACTCGGTCGGCTCCCTGTTCAGCGTCAGCGCCTTGTTGAACGTCACTGCGGTCCAGGCGGCACCCACGTTCACTCTGGGGCCCGAGAACCAGGCCGTGGTCGAAGGTGCGAGCGCGACGGTGCAGGCGGCTGCCGTGGGCACCCCCACGCCGGTCTACCAGTGGCAGTCGGCGGCCCCGGGCTCGGATGTGTTCGCCAACATCAACGGGGCCACGCAGGCGACCTATGCCACGCCACCTGCCGCAGCGACGGACCACTGCAAGCGGTTCCGGGTGCTCGTCAGCAATTCGGTGGGATCCTTCTTGTCGGCCCCCGCCTACCTCACGGTGACGCCGCCCGCGCCCGTGCCCGGCGCCTTGCAGCCCAGGCTGTCCGGTGCCGCGTACTACCAGCCGCAACTCAACCTGACCATCCTCGCCAATGCCAACCTGCCGGCGAGCCTTCGGCTCGGGGTGCCTGGCATCGGTACCGATGGCACGATGACCTGGCCAACCGCAAAGGCCTGGGTGCAGGCGCTGAATGCGGCCAAGTACCTGGGCTACGCCGACTGGCGGCTACCGGCAGTCGCGCCGATCAATGGATGCAGCTTTCTCTACAACCCCTACCCGTCGGATCCTCAAGGCTTCGCCGGCAAGCTCGATCTGAACTACGGCATCAGCGCACCCGGTACCCGATATGCCCGAAGCACGAAGAGCGAACTGGCCTACCTGTTCTACAACGTGCTGGGCGGCACGGCCAGCTTCTCGACAACCGGAGCGGCCCAGAACGGCGGGCTTCCCACCAGCATTCCGCTGGTCAACGTCGCGCCGCGGGAGTACTGGACAGGCCAGCGCTACGGTGACAACGACGGGGCGGCGCTGATCTTCAACATGAAGGACGGCACGCAGTACGGCTATGTGGCCGGTGATGCCGGCTGGCGCCTGAACGTGATGGTGGTGCGCACCGGCGACGTCGCGCCCTGAGGCTGCGGGCGAGGACGTTTCCCGCACGACACAGCCTTCACCGTGCTGGAATTGGAGGATTCCCACTGCGTCGCGACACCGCCAGCCGTGCTTCGGGAGTTCTCGCTGCAACCGGGCCAGTCCATAGCGCCGAGGCCGCAGACTTCGGTGAACAACACGGTCGACACCGTCAACGGCGTCACGTCCGCACCGGTGGTGACGACGGAGGTCGGGGGCTCCCCTGGGGCAACGTTTGTCGGCTACGAGGATGTCACCGTGGCTGCGGGGACGTTCTCGACCTGCAAGTACATCTTCGATGACCCGATCGATCGAACCAGGATCACCCAATGGGCCGCCAGACTGGCGGGTCGCCAGGAACGGTCCTACAGTCCAGGGTCGCCGCGCGGCCACCGGCCGCACGTGCCTGGTCAGCTTGTCCGATCGACCCGTTCGCATGAATCCCGCGCCATGAAACTCGGCTAGACCATCGTCTATGTCCCCGACGTCGCGGCCTCGCTCGACTTTTTCGAGCAGGCGTTCGGGCTCACCCGTCGCTTCCTGCATGAGTCGGGCACCTACGGCGAACTGCAGACCGGCGAGACCACGCTGGCCTTCGCCGACCATGGCCTCGGGGACCTGAACTTCCCCGGCGGCCACGTGGCCGCCCACGCGTCGGCGCAGCCGCTCGGGTTCGAGATCGCCCTGGTGACGACGAGGGTGGCCGAGGCGCATGCGCATGCGGTGGCCGCCGGCGCACGCGAACTGGCCGCGCCGGTGACGAAGCCCTGGGGCCAGGTGGTGTCATACGTGCGCTGCCCGGATGGGGTGCTGGTCGAGATCTGCTCCCCCGTGGGCGGTGACGCGACTGCGTAGCGCGAGCCCGCCCTGTCCGTGGTGCCGCGGGTGATTCGCTCGTTGACGGGACGGCGGTGTCCAGAGGAGGTTCCACGTGCCCACCGGGCCGCCGGCCGGCGCGTGACCACGCCGCGGCGTGCCACACTGAGGCCCCTCCCGCACCGCCTTCCAGGACCCCGCCATGGCCGAAGCCAAGACCCAGCCCACCGCGGCCAGCGTCGACGCCTACCTCGCCGCGATCGAGGACGAGGCGCGGCGACAGGACTGCCGGGACCTTGCCGCCCTGATGCAGCGCGTGACCGGCTGCCCGCCGACAATGTGGGGCCCCGCGATCGTCGGCTTCGACCGGTACCACTACCCGCTTGCGAACGGCAAGCCGGGCCGCTCCTGCATCGTCGGTTTCTCGTCGCGCAAGACCGACCTGACGATCTACATGGTGTCCGGCTACGACGGCGCCGAGGCGCTCCTGGCCAGCCTGGGCAAGCACCGCCTCGGCAAGGCCTGCCTGTACCTCAAGCGCCTGTCGGACGTGCAGCTTCCGGTGCTCGAGCAGTTGCTCGCCCGCGCGGTGGCCGAGACGAAGCGGCGGCATCCGGACACCGCGGCGTGAGCGCCCATGCCCGTCCGCCCGCAGCGCGCGACCGTGTCTCTCCCGGATGAACGGCGACGCCCCGGGTACACCCGTGAACGGGCGCCCGTGCCCCGTCGCGCTTCCCCTCGTCCGACCGGTGTGGCGAGGCCCGGGCTGATGTGGGTCGTTGCCGAGACCACGTGGGTCCAGCCCGAGGACGGCCCGCCTCGCCACTGTCATCGCCTCGCCGGCGTGTTCGCGCCCGGCGTTGACCTTCCGCGCCCCGGCACGCCCCTGCGCTTCGAGCTGCCCGACGGCCGGGTGCTGC
>JAANSK020262650.1:0-12228 GCA_011763485.2 Isoetes engelmannii | reverse complement strand
GCATGACCCCAATTTAAAGCATTCTTCTTTCTGCTTTCCTATCTTTTGGTGATCTAGCATAAAGTGGCAGAAATTTAGGCATGCTCCAAACTCCAATTGCCTCCGAACGTCAAATAGGGACCACCCCTCTCCACTTTGAGAGATTTGAATAGTTAAGTATCCTTTTGAACACTTAAGTCTATGAGTGCCAACATCGTCGTCTTGCTCTACCTGAATCCTGACATACTTTTTTCAACTTTCTTCCTTCCCGCACATTCCGCCCTCTCCTATACTTGAAAGTGACATAGAGAGTTTGTTTCCCAATGCAATATTAGAGTCGAACAATGTATTTTTTTATTCTGCATTCAATAGGTTCAATCCCATCATGAAGGTGAGAGAGCCAATCTTCCATACCTATTTTACTTAAAAACAATTGCCAAACAGATGTTGAATTCTAAACATCTTTGAGGTTTTTGTTACATTATCGGCGCCCTTAAACAAGACAATGAATAAATTAATTCCTATATTTATCTTCACACACCGACAAACTCCTCCGCGTTCTCCTTCAAGTCAACATTTTCTACGGCAGCTTACTCTGTGCTAGAAAGGTAAAAGTGGCATCCAGAGGCCTGCAAAATAGCTTGGACAGACTCGGCAATGTTAGCTTAATAATCTTGGAGTTTTGTGGAGAGTACTCATAGCTCCAAAATCATATCCCCTTTCTCCGAGCTGCATTGGTGTGCTGCCTTCAAACAACAAAAAGATCCAGGTCTTAGCGGAAACAATGGAACACACTGCTTATCGAATATGAAGAGATTGTATTATCGACACTTAATATACAAAACCCTGAGAAAACAAGAATGAACTTGGCGATGAATAATTGAACCAATTTAACCATGGATTGAAAAGAATACGTACTCACAATTTTTTGTTTGAAGGATGTCAAACTTTATTCAATGTTCCACAGAAGTACATGTATAATTGCAAAGGCAGGAATAAAATCTCAGCAGACGAAGATATCCATCGAGTGAAGCAACCCGCCTATGCAAGAGATAGTATGCCCAAGTACTGTTCAAAAATCAAATGTTTCTTCTCAGAAGCAAGTTGGGAACACATGTATGCCTTCATCAATCTATCTTGTGCTTTATGAAGAAGTTGGTCAGCAGTAATTGTTAAGCCCTTAAAGGTACACCACCATTGTCTTTTCCAGATAGACCACACCAGCCAACCTAATGCCAAATAAAAAGCCTTTTTCTGCAACCTGCTCCAAGTGGAGGGAAAATAGCAAGAAGCACCTGCTGGCTAGTCAGTGCCACATGAAAGAGAGATAGCAACCACGACCAAATTGGTCGGACTTGGTCGCATAGAAAAAAACAATGCTTGAGAGTTTCAGGTTGCCACTTACAAGATGGACAAAGTACTGAAATACGAGAAGCAAACTTATAGACTAGCACATTAATGCCCAGACACCTATGAAGGATCTGCCACCACAAGGCAAAAACTTTGGGATAAAGAAACTTACTCCAAAACCAGGACCACATTCGCTTCCACTGAGGAGGGGGAAGGCAAAGCTACCAACCAACCCGAAGGGGGACAATGTCACCATTGGCCAGCTTCTAATATAAAGAATGCACAAGACGTTGTGCATATAACAATTTGGGGACCAATCCAAATAGGCACATCAGCTGGTTGGGATGGAATGGCCGGCAAAAAATTAGCTACATTTTGCCAAATACCTTTGTTCCATCGAGATAGCATGAACTTAGTTTGAAAAATGTCCCAAGGCAACAAGTGACCAGCCTCATACCAAGCATCAACTGTGAGAATGCCACCCAGCCTCTAACAGTGCTGAATCAATGGATGTACAGTAGCAACACAAAGGCAGACGATTGTCCAGAGGAATCCACCAACATGAAGCACTTAACTGTGTGCATGCATCAGGATTAATATGAAACAATGCTCGAACTGTCTCCCAAGAATCCATTAAAGCCTCTACGAAGGAGAAGGCATTAGGATATGGGCGTAACAAATAAAAGAGACTCCAAGGAAGAACTGCCCTAAGCACTGATTTCCAAAACAAATACACTATCCAAGTGTTTATGCAACCATCCTCATTCTAGATGAATGAACCATGCCTGCCAGATAGTGCCAGATGAACTTAGAGATCATAGTTTTACTCTGTAAGGGAAAATCAACCATATCTAGCCCTCCAGTAAATCTTGGTTTGATACATGTCGACAAAGCAACCTTCACAACCACACTTGTCTTAGTACCAGTCCATATGAAGTTGCAAACAATTACTACAACCTCTTGAAATTTTGGTGGTGATGCAAGCACTACAGATGCCATATAAACACGAGTGTTTCTAAGAACACGCTTAGCAACTATTATCCTCCCTGCCAAATAAAGCTTAGATGTATTCCACCAGAAAAAATGCTTACGCAAACCTTCAACTATAATATCCCATGCATCTGAGATAGAAATATGTATACCCACATGAATGCCCAAGAGTTTAGTGGCCTTACCATGAGGAAGTTTTTCCACGAATATTCATAAACACATGGAGGAACTGCAACATCTAAGGTCTATAAAGCAGAGCAGTTTAACCATCCAACAAGGGCCCCTGATGCCAGTGAGAAAGAGTGCAACAAAAGCTTAGCATTCTCAAGGTTATCACAATTTGCTTCCAACCATGTGAGAGTTCGTCTTTTACTTATTGTCTTTGTCATATTGGTTGGTGTGTATACATCTCTCACTTGTACATATCTCTTTGCTTGATTGAAAACTAACCACCAAGGGCTTCCAATGTGCAGAAACATCATTTCTCCTACATCTTTTTACGTGCCATTCACCTCTTTTTTCGTGTTGGAGAGTAACGAGCTTACATCCGTCTACAATTATAAATTCAAGTCAGTAGGAGTGGCAGATTGAAATACTAGTTGGATAGGCTCATCAAATTTACCTCAATTAAATGGGAGAGAGCAAATAGATCCAAGCTTTCTTGGCACAACTTTGTGGTTTATGTTTTGCAACAAAGCACGAAGGTGGGAATTAAGGGCGGGAGCAATGGTCATTATAGTTTCTTTCAGATCTGACACCCACACCAAGAGCCATGGATATTGCTGACCCTATCTATGATTGACACCTGGAAAGGACAAGCTCGCCTCCCCATTGGACATGTATTTTTGACGTGGCATGGGGTTTTGGCCCTTGATTGATCACATATATCTGCTAACGATTGCATTGTTTATACTTTGCCACACAAAAGTAGATGGACTCTATAAACAACTCCTAGAAGCACAAAAAAAAAAAAAAAAAAAAAAGAGATCAGGTTGCATAGTCCAATATATACATAGACTAGATTACATCGTCCAAAATGTATAGGACAAATATGTAGAGAGAGAGAGAGAGAGAGTAGTATCAAAAGCCTATGGTTATCAATTGAACTCATTAGGATCATTGTGCTTAATTTGGTAAGAAAGAATATGCTCTCATGACCAACCAATTCTTGCAAGCTTTTGTGTTTTTCAGGTTTTTCACTCATCCTAATTTGCATTTCATATCTCCTCCAATTTTATCATGTGAGTATTGTAACTAGTGGATATCTCAGGAGCATGAGCAAGCATATTGTCTTTGCTTCTATATCAACCATTTCATGCTCCATATTTGCATGGCATGCTTTAACTCTAGCTTAGAACCTCAATAAGTCCCCAATGCTTTTTGATGTTCAGCAATAATTTTATCTATCCGAGTTACAAGTTCACTATGGCAATGCAGAAAAACTACTTATAACATTGGTGTACCTCTCTTCTTTGAACTACAGTGTGAACATGGCATATTATGCATACTAAGTACAGAAAAGAGAATGCATATGATTAGTCAAGATGTAAGGGGTAATGGCCCTGTAAGACCTTGGCGAGCCCGGGCTCACCAAGCTGAGCAGGACGTAATGGCCTCCCCCAGGCCATTGACCCACGTAATAATTTGGAAAGGGGGGGGGGGGGTGTCATGATGACGTGACCCCTGTTTTCTTTTTTCTTTTTGTCTTGACCCCTTCGTTTTTTCCTTTCTTCTTGCGCCATCATTGGATGGCATCGCTGCGCGTCTTCTGGCGCCATAGCTACTATTTGACTACAAGGCTTCTCCCTTGAGATCATAATGATCTATGTTCAATTTTGTAAATGACTACTATGTTTTCGAATGTTGACAATAAGAAATTATTGTTTTAGATCTGAAATTGAGAGTTGATAATCTGAGATAATTGTTTGTTATGTTTACAGTGGTGGATGAATTTTAGAGTAGGAAATTATAACATTAATGATAGTGTCGTGATTGACAGTAGTAGCCTCCCCCCTATTATTATGTTCATATATGGACTTCCATGCCATGCAGATGACACTCGTAACTCCATGGGTAGAAAAAATGAGTGACGCTCCTATTTCTAGAGTTTATACATATTAATTCTTCTTGGGTAAGGTTATCTTACATTGCAACGAAATTATTCACTTGATCAAACATGTTGACGTTTGATACAAAAGTCCAAGAGCGAGTTGAGTTGATCCTGGCAACAGAAAAGGTGGTTGAGTTGTCTGAGTAATGTGAACACTAGTACTATGTGATTTAGAGACAAGGTGGTGTTGTTGAAAAGTGAATGGACGTCATATATCCCATTATAAATTTTCCAATGGGAATCTAACAACCACATTAAAGTCCTATATATTATGAGTAAATTTCCTTTGACTACAAAATGACAAGAAACATGCAAATTGATGAATGGTGACTCCGTGATGTTTATTGAAGGGAAAAGTACCAAAATAGACCTTCAAGTTTGCAAAATCATAAATTGCCTGTGTGTATGTTCATAATTAGAAAAAATCTCCTCTCCAATACAATACTTATATTATACCATTATTATTGAACTGTTCTTTACAAGAATACATGCACTCTTCTAGTGGCCAATTTCTCTACTTCGAAAGGGTGCCATCATAGGAATGCCAAGTCGATGATCGAAGCTTGAAGCCATCTTTTTCTTCTTTCCCTGAGAAGATGGTCAATGTAGCATGTGCTGATCCCGCTCTAATCAGACCATGTAAATGATTTGAGGTGAGAGATACTCGTCTTTGTCTTTAATAAAGAGTCTAATGCTCAGGCTAAGAAATCAAGATAATTTTGAAGTCCAAATAGACATGCACATAAGAAGGTTGTTTAGGGAAGAAAGATCAACAACGTGAAAGATATCATGGGAAGGGACATAATGCTCGGACTTCTAGATCTATAATTCAATGTAGTCATGACTATTGTAATGTTCTTTAAATGTAATGATCAAATTCATTGAAGTTATAAGCCTCTCTCTCTTCTTGTTATTCTCCCTTGATTACAATGTCTAAATCCATTGAATCTCTTGCCTGCCCCACGAACACAAAATCTAAGTAGTTTACTTCTACTAATCCACTTCTTAAGCTTCTATTCAAGTTCAACAGGTCATTTCTCGAGCAAAAAACGGAAACACGGGATTGAACAAGTTGGAACAAGGGATTCAAGACCAAAACAGGGGCGATGGATGGTTAAGAAGATCTCTCGCAAAGCAGAGGTATAGCCTCCTAGTCATTACATCCGGTAATATCTATCTACCGGCCATTACGCTTGCAAAGGGTCTAGCAGTACCGTTAGACTCGACGACGCACTCACGGCCCCAGCGCTCGTGCGTCGCCTTCTCTCGTGGAGCCGCTGGAGCCCGTAATGCACCTCCAGATGGATATTATTATTTAGACAGTTTTTCCTAGTTGGTTAAGGACATATCGGTTAGCAGCATTGCATTTTGTATCAGAGCAGGTCTCAAGTTTGAGTCTCCATGGGTGGCATATGCACAAGCCTTGGTAATCTTGGTAACCACAAAGGGTAGTGGTATACTGGTTAAATCATAGTCTTCGATGCTCGAGGACAAGCATAGTTCTAGTAGAGGGATTGTAACGGGCCCATGGGAGACCGCTTGAGTATTGATTCTTAAATGTGCATGTGGGGTGTTCCCCAGACACTGTCATAAGTGGATAGACCGTAGAAGTGACTACTCATAAATGTCTAGACGATTTTGTCCAATTGGTTAAGGACATGTTGGTTAGGAATGTTACAATTACCTAATACATAATCAAACTTTTAATTTTATCTGAAATTGATCTCTAAATGTAATTCAAACTTTTAACTCTATATGAAATTGATCAAGATTGATACATTTTGGTAATTAAGTAATAAGATAACGTCATACTTTCACTTGTGTACAAAATGTATTAAATTGAACTAGTTGCATTTTGGTAATTTGGAAACATGGCAATCATGCAAACTTGGAGGGGCATTTTCATACGTTAGTGGTACCAGATACAGAAGTATTTTTGTATTTTTATAACCAATAATGTTTGTAGTTAGTGTAGAAGCATCAATGTCGAAATGTACGATAGAATATGTTGGCAGTGTGGAAGTAGAAGATTGCAATGTTCATACATTGCCACACACAAGCAGCTAGACTCTATAAACAATCTAGAGAAGCACAAGAAAAGACAAGGCTACATAGTCCAATATTGAAAACTCTAGGTTAGATCATCCGATACATGTAGGACAAAGTAGTGTGGCATATGGTGACAAGTGTTGCGTATTGGCACTGAGATTTCCAAATGTGTGTCGGTGTTACGGTCGAAGTGGGTTGCTTAGAAGTTATGTGAAATGGCTTTGGGGATAACATTTTGGCTGTTCCAGAGTGACTGGAACATCGAGAGCCACGCTGGGGTGATCGGTGTTCCATTCACTATGGAATAGCCGAAATGGTGGACTCATAGCCCATGCCACATCGTCATGGACGGATCTTCAAGTTACAATGGCATAAACGACCAGTTATAGCAGGTAAAATCTTGAATGGGCAAGCCCATTTCCATTTTGAAATGCAAGAATGCAGAGCCAATGTGCATTTTGAATGGGCAAGCCCATTTCCATTTTGAAATGCAAGAATGCAGAGCCAATGTGCAAGAATGCACAGCCGGCGTCCATGACGTAGCAAACCTAGGCCGAACTAAATAAAATAAAATATAAAATAAGAATAGATTGAATCTTCTTTCCAAAGAGTTTAACATTGAGTAACTAAATGTAGACTAATTAAATATAATTAGTTAAGAAAAGAGACATTTACAAGACACTAATTCCAACAAGAAAAAAACAGTACACCATGTGGCTGCTAACAAGAACAAGCTTAACAAACATAGTTTCCCACTACCTGTTGCCTGTTAGGCCCGCTTATAAAACCTCGAACCCGGCCTGGCTATGGTGAGAGGTTCAAATCCGTCCATTTCCGTTCTTCCAAAATGCCTGCTGCAGAGATTCACAACGTCGGAAGCCTTGCAGCCTCCATCAAAGAGGCCGATAAGATCCCCCAAGCTTTTTTTCAGCCTGAAAATGAGCGCCCAACAGTTCCCTTTGATGGGTACACGGAAGAAGAAGCTCTTCCGGTTGTGGATATGGCGGCCCTGCTCTCGGGCAATCTTGAAGACCGCCAAAAAATTGCTTCTGATATTTTGAAGGCAGCTAGCGAATGGGGTTTTTTTCAGGTGATTAACCATAGTATCCCCTTGGAGCTGATCTCGAAGCTTAGGTCTGTGGGCAGATCTTTTTTCCTTCTTCCGGCGGAAGAAAAGGAAAAAGCTTCACTGGGTCTTTTCCAGGGTTATGAAGGACGGCATGGCTACCTTCCGGCCAAAGTTCCATGGTCGGAAACTTGTACCCTTCAAATCGCCCCTGTGGCCAACGTTGAGCCCATTATTCAGAAGCTCTGGCCCGATGGAAACCATGAAATGAGGTATAAATTGAAGGATTATTGAAAGAATTGTGTCGGATTTGTTTTAATTAAGGCTGTTTTTACCTAAATGCTCTGTTTTGCAGTTCCACCATTTTGGAGTACGGCAACGCTGCCCATGAATTGGGCAAAAGCATTTTGGAGCTCTTGGCAGAAAGCCTCGGTCTCCAGACGCATTTCTTCAGACAACATTTTGATCAGACATATGCTGCCGGAATGAGATTGAATTATTATCCACCATGTCCTCTGCCGGATCAAATTCTAGGACTTGGAGCTCATGCAGATCCAAATTGTCTGACAATTTTGTACCAGGATGAAGTTGGAGGTCTACAAATTGAGAAGGATGGACAATGGATTGCTGTAAAACCCCACATCGATTCTCTGGTCCTAAATGTGGGAGACAGTTTGCAGGTATCATATTTGTGCTCAAATATATGATCAAACAGGGTTCTATGCTATAATGCTAACGCTTATTCACAATTCTGGTTGAAATTTTGCATCATAAACAGATCAAAGCATGTTTCTTGTAAGATTTTGGCCAGAGTTTTGTAATAAGGGCAGATTAGAGCATTTTTTTAGTGAGAAACTGTAATTAAAACAGGAATGTTTATGTTAATCTTGATAAATTCTGATCTGGGTTTGGATGTTCAGGCATGGAGCAATGGAAGACTTAGAAGCGTACAACACAGGGCAGTTGTGAATGGATCAAAAGCAAGGCTATCTGTGGCATTTTTCTACAGTCCAGATCAAAATGCAGTTATGGAAGCTCCAGAAGAATTAATAGACGAAGATCATCCAAGATCATACAAGCCCTTCACTTGGACAGAATACCTGCATCAAATTAGAACTAAACGAATGAAGGGCAAAGGAGGCCTTGATGTTTACATGAAAATTGGCAGTGAAGAATCGCCTGCAGCATAATTTTTTTAGCAAACAACATGCTAAATCACAGGATTTTCAGGCTTAATTAGATTAGTTATGTCTAGATCACTTCTTTTTGTCATTAAAATTGCCAAATCGATGTTTTTGACATTTGTCTTGGAACTATTATTCAATGTAAACAGATATTTTTTATGGGTCAATTAAATATGCTGGAATGTTGGACAAATAGAAAAAGACAAGAGTCAACAAGGAAAATAAGCAGTGTGTAGAAGATAAAATATACAGCTTGCAAAATATGAACCAGTATGAAACACGCTGTAAATTAAATATCTTCTTTTTAGAAAAATGACCCGTGATGAAGGGTGGCAGAATGATGTTAGGACTCACGTGAATTTAAAATAAAGTGTGGCTGGCCGCCAAGGCAACCGCCATACATGTGCTGACCTGGCCTGCTGACCTGGCCATCTACATGGCAGTTTGAGAGTGGCTTGATGAGCCGGCATAATCTTGTTTAAAATCAAGGATTCGGCGAGCAATGTCTCATAAGCCAATTGGTCTCTATGAACGATAAAAAATCTATTTCATTTTATTCTATTATCGCAGATGAGTGCTCTAGTGGATTCCCAACCTTTGGATCTGGGAATCTTCCCACACATATGCCCTATGGGGCCATCCTAGCCCTACACCTAAGCGTGAGATGGGTCAAATGCCTAGGTTAGAGATTTGACAACCATTGAATACCATTCCAATACAAGCTCGACTTCATAATAGAATTACACTAAAATTAGACTTCAGTCCCTTAAACATATTGCCACTCCATACATAGCAAGGAAAAGACAGGGATGCTAAAGTGGCAACGTGCAACTTCTGGCACAAATTTCTAACAGACACCTACAAACTATTACAAGCCTGTGCCTACAACTCCTGCTCTATTCAACCCAGTTGCAAATCATTGCACAAAATCACTCTTCTCGACTCTCCACCACCATCCTTCGGGGTAGTTACACCGTTCCCACATCGCGTGTCGCCCCGAAATGGGTCCAATAATACCACCTACACGCAATCCTCTGGTCTGCTTCCTCTGGGTGTTTCTTAGGAGCAGACACGCAATCGTGACCGTCGAATGCGTGTGATAATGCACGGTGCCCGAGATCGACTGTCATCAATCATCATGCTTCACGCCTCCTAACGCGGATGCCCAAAAGTCATCGGCCGTCCGATTGTGAATCGGATGGATGAGATTGAAAGATTCCTCCACCCAACCATCAAAGCCAAGGTTTGCCCTTCGGGCAACCCAAAAACAAGTATAGGCAATTAGTAAGAAGAAGAAGAAGAGTTTTTTATGTTCAGGGGAATTCAATTGGGTTATGAGATGGTACATGCACAGGGCACTAAGCCCGAATAAGAGCTGGGGACAAGCTCCCACACCAAACAAATATATCAAGCTTAATTTTTACAAACATAATAGAAGAAAAGAAAAGAACATCAGCCAAACATGGGGGAGCAACTAAGTATAGCCAAGCCAGGGGTTTGGTGGCCAAAGGTCTCGAATAATGGCAACTCCCCCTCTATACACTGCCCATTTATTCTGCGATCGCGCCTCTCGGACTTTACGGAGTTCCTCACGTCTCTAGGTCAACTGTACCTGGGAAAGATCTCTCTATATGGTGAAGTGAGTGCCCTTCGGATGGTTGCCATGTTGGAGAACATATAACCGGTCCTCTAATGTACGAAATTGCACAAGGATATGGCGAAGACAGTCTGGTCTCCGTGCTCCCACTCTATGAGCTGTAATAATATCTGGTTTTTGGGTCTGCATGGTGTTTGTGAAGAATTGCGTGGCTACATCCATGTCCAAGCCAGTAGCTCCCTCTGGTATCCCAACCAACCTCACATTCAGACTCCTGTCATGCCGTGGGTCACCTAGGGCTGGCCCGAGGGATCCACCTTCTTAGTGAGGCACATACCACCTGTGTGTATAGGGTGGTAAAAGAAACCCCTGTATACGCCATTTTTTAGATTAAAAACCCCTACTGTACGAAATTTGAATATTGCTATGGACATAACCCCTCCCAAACTTATACGTCAATTTCTTGTTAAAAAACCCCTCATGTACACCTTAATTGTACAACAAAAAAAAAATACTAAGAATTTTTTTCCAATCTCGAAACAACAAAATAGTCATAGTACCTTCTGAAGATGATTAAAACTATAAAAATGTGGCACCCGAGTTAAGAAAATCCAATGTTTTTGGTCGGCCCTCCCCATGCATTCCCCGCCATACAACCCCTCCCATTCATGTACGAAAGCTCTGAGGAAAAACCGTACTTTTTCCTTACATATACTAACATGGGAGCCCTAAATTTGAACCCCTCCCAGCCATGCACGTGGCGTTTGGAGGGTCTTATATGTGACTCCCCCTTAAGGGCTGGTCCCTACAAGGGGTCCTGGTCCACCTCCGGTATTGGTGCATCAAAAGCTACCTGTCATTCTGCCACCGGTCCTGTGAGGGATATAGGTCATCCGTTTGCACCATCGCGTCCACTCTATTGCTGATTTTTCCAACAACTGCTGATGGTGGCTGTGAATTAAATCCCCTCAAAAGCGTGGTGTTAAACATGACGATCATCTGAGGTATATGTCTGAGGTGAAATTAATGGCTTCAAAGACTAGAACTTAAAAAAATGTTTTTTTTTTCTTTGTGTTTTAAGAATAGAATAGAATAGAATAGAATATATTTTTATCGTCCACGGAGACTAATTGGCTTATGGGACCCAAACAAAGAGAGAGCAGCAAATATATTACTGTCATGATTAAAAAACCCTTGCCCCAAAGGGTTTTCGAGGAAAAAACCTTAGCAGTAATAGGTATGCTGGCAGACTTTACAATCGTGTAACACAATTCAATACTGCATCGAAGGGCACAGCTGATTTCGTACATCCATGACCTCTTGAAGATATGATCCTAGCAACCCATGGAGGTCGTGTATAATAGCACATGCAGCGATTGGCCAGGCAAAACCGATTGAATATACCGTGCCCGACTATGAGTGTATGCCAGGTAGGTGTAAAGAACATGGCATTCATCCTCAATGGCGCCCTGCTGACAACGCTGGCAGATCCTGCCCTCACGTGCCTCCCAAGTCCATCGGTCTGTCAATGCGGAGGCGATGCTCACCCGTGCGGATAGAAGCTATCAGTCTGCACTATTTCATGGACAAATGGGTGCGGATAGAAGCATATAGGAAGCTTGGACAAGGACAACAACACTAGGCAAAAACACAAGAGTAAAGGTTGAAATGGCTTCGCAAATACTATAGACCTAATTTTTCTTGTGTTTTTTTTAGGATGGGTATGGTATGAATAGACAAAAATAAATGATAATACGGCTAAGGTAAACATTGGAAGAGGAAGGAAGGAAGGAAGGAAGGAAGGAAGGAAGGAAGGAAGCATCTTCTAACGTCGCGCCACAAAGGCAGCATCCAAAGGACATGCGACGGCACAGTACAAAGGAGGACCGAAGTCCTTAAACAG
>JAANSK020262639.1:0-12228 GCA_011763485.2 Isoetes engelmannii | reverse complement strand
TTCTTAAGATATGCCAAAAGTACCGAATTTTGGGGTTTTTTTAAAAGGAATCTTTTTGTGTACGCAATCGCACTACAGGTCATTAGTGCGATTGATCCGTCACCTCGTTTTATAGCCAGTCGCTCATCTTCACTATCCTCAAAGGCATCTTCCTCAATGTCAGCAGCGCTTTCAAATGACAAAAAACTCGTTAATGTTGTGATTTAAGAGCCGCCAGTTCAAGAAATTGCAAACTAGCTTGTCGGCTTTCTTGTAAAGCAACCGATTACGTGGCACTGAGTGAATGTATTTGTACGCACTCCAGTTCCTCTCATTTGTACTGTTTGACGAAACCAATGACAGGATTGTCATTGCGAGCGACTGTAACGTCCCGGTTACTTGACCATGCACCTAACACCATGCATATGCCTCCGTGCTTGGCATTTTTTTGTGGCCTTGTATCATTTCACTTAACTCCTTGTCTCGCCACCGACCAGTTAAATTTTGGTACTCTGTTAACTCCGTCAGAAAGGCCTTGTAATCAGATGCACGGGGATAGTATTTTTTGGAAACCTTCTTCAAAGACCCCATCACCTCCTTGTCAGCATGTTGGTCCATGTCATGGTTAGTTGGGTCCAATGCATGGCCGGCACCATGTATACTTGAGTAGAATTTGATCCAACGAGTTATGACATCAGCCAACAAGTCCTTTCGTTTGGCATTGTCAAATGGTTGATTATGACTAATGGTGTTGTAATGAGGCTTGCACAGAATGCTAACACCTCTCTTGCTTGTAGTCGAAGGATTTAGTCTCCTCAGGGCATACATTTCACTACATTTTCAACTCCTTTGCAACACGATTCACGCGCAACCAGCTCTCTAAGTTCATGAGCTTCAAGTCAAGTCTTGACCGATGTGCTTCCACTGTCCTTTCTCTTCTACTCGAAGAACTTTGTGTGATTGAAGGTGTTGATGACCCAATTGCGACATCTTATCAGCCTCTCTAGACAAGTGTACTTGGTAGCAAAATGTATTGGCCCAGGGTTTATAAGTGTCAAATTCTTGACTAGCACGCACTTATATATGGGATACACTCCAATCTTCGTAGTAATGAACTTCACAACTCAACGTCCTTTGAGAATTCGGTCTTTAAACCATGTATAATTACGATATCAGTACTTTCAAAATAAATTCAAACAGTGGCTTTGGCACCCTCCACTCGTCAGTCACTAGCGTTGCCGGTCGTGCCTCACTCACACGTGCCAGCTTTGTGCTCAACTTCTCAACCATCTTTTTGTGGATGTCGTCGACCATTTTATTGTTTGCATGCTTATACAAAGGCAACTTAAATGAAGGTCCCAACTTAGCAACCTCTTGAAATGCTTCTTTCATTACTTTATGCTCAAGTAGATGCGGGGACAACCCAACATACAAAACCCTTTGGCAACTTTCTATTGAGCCTGGCGAAGCTGCTCTATGGCAAGACATTGGTCAACCCTCTCTTGTTTGCTTCGACTGGCAACTAACTCCACCGTTTCAGCCATTCGTTGCTGCCCTGTGCTACATGTACCTAGCCCTTGTTGCCCTATTCTACATGTACCTAGTCCGATTGCACCAAGCACACCCTTAGACAAAAATGCTGGAGGTGTCATCATATCCTCAACGCCTACATCATGCTATTGTTGCTCGTCCTCAATAGTATCTATTTCATACCTACTTTTCCACGCCTCTTATACTTGTGTCCTTCTATCATCGAAGGGCTTGAACACGTCCTAATCTTTTCAATGCATCCTTACAAAGTTCCTTTGGGGCCTGGCATTCTAGTATACCATCAGTTTCATCTCCTTTCTGTGCTCCTTCTAAAGTATGGGCGCGGATTCAAGTAGCACTTCCATTCCTTGAGACATGTCTATAGAACTTGCATGCCCACTTTCCATCATCCAACATATCCACGTACTCTCACTCAACCCCTAGTTTTCTACCTCCAGAATGGCCTCCTTGTCTTTACGCACTTTTTGTTGCCTCTGGTTACCCCTGTTGCATGAGAAGTAGAGGCATCACCTGCATCAACCATTTGTAGAACTTCTGTCCACTCAACTAGGGGCTAGTGTGAATAAGCATAGGAGGAGCTCACTTGCATACGTCGCACTGCCCCCAATTGAGGCTACTGAATTACGACTGCTGATTCTAGGGCCAAGCAAAGGAGGAACCTCACTAAGTATTGGTGTTAGGTTTAGGCTCATTAGATATAGTCAAGCCAAGGAAAGTGTGTATATAAGCAAAGGAGCAGCTCACTCGCATACGTCACACTGCCCCTGTTCAAAGCTACTGATCAAAGGACTAGTGAACACAGGCCCACTACAACTAGCAAAGAAGCAAACTCACTTTGTTAAATACTAAGAGGTTCACATACTAATGACGGTATTAAAAGACGACCGTTCCCAAGGATTTATGCACTACACTTGGTAGTCGACATTTTGGGGCAAGGATATCAACCCGAATAAACTTATTATATAGTAAATTCTGGCCTGCATATCGTCTAGGTCCACTACTTTTCCATTGGCTAGACATTGTAGACTATGGATGACATCATCCTATATGATTTCTAACATTCGACCATAGGGTTGCTCGTGTCCCTTGAGGATCATGGAGTTGTTCGTGTCCCTTGCGGCACATAGAGTTGTTGCAAGTACTGCTCCCGCTGCTCAGAAGTGATGTTCCTTGCAGGCTGGCTCGCTTTCAAATAACTTTGTGCCAAAAGATTCTAGGATGATTGTTAAGTAGGTAAAACATTTCCCTTTGATGCCTTGCAATGTATCGGCTTTCTTTGCCTTCAGGAAAGCGCGACAATGTGCAGTGACATGTGGGCGCATAGCTAGGTCTATGACCTAGTGGAGCCTGCATTTGTGATCCTTACACTCAGCATCAAACCACCGATGACGTGAGGAGGTTGTGGTCTCTGAGATCTTTCGAGGATGGATTCTCCCAAAACACCTTTCCGCTGCAGTGCCAAGTATCTCACGGGTCCGTCTGCTGCTCCATCACGGGGGTCTGTAAAATTCCAGCCATGTGGTTTATGAGCGGCTCGACATAATCCTCTACCTGCTCGTAATCCAATCACAATTGAGGTATGCGAGGAGTTATCGTAGAGGGTTTGCTAAGCCAACTTCAGGTAGACCGAAAGGTGATCTAAGTCGGCTTCTTTATCTCTAGTACATGTGCCCACTGGAAGTGATTGATCACATACATATCCTGCTCAGTCACTAACACATAGTCCATCACACTACATGCTCCACCTTGTTCTCCTGTCTGCAAATGCACTTTCGGGAGGAGGGCCACTGTGCAAATCACCAAGTCAAACCGCAGAGCAAAAGTAACTGCCGAATAAAATACGTGACCTGGCTGTCATCTGATGTTCGTGGCCAAACCCCTCTACAGGATGCAGCTGCAACACATCATCATCCAAGGGGTCCAGTCTCATGGGTTGCTCCAGTCTAGTTCGTACATTGAAATCTCTAAGGAGTATAACAATGCCCAACTACTTGTATTGTTATATGTCATCATATAGATCAACATAAGGATCCATCCTATCTACATCTGAGTGGGCATGGTAGAAGTTACTTTCTGCATGTGGAAAGTAGCAGGCGGCCAGGAAGAGAGGGTTGGCGCTACAATAATGCACCCGCATTCACAAAGTACTGGTTGTGTCTGTCTGTCTTTTGAAAGGAAACCGATGCATCGCTGCAGGGTAATAACAAGCCCTTCCCCCCCCCCCCATGGGTGTCCCCTCATTCATGTGAAGCTATTGAAGACTGAGAAATGCTGGTAACCTGGGAGATCAGGCAGCATGTGCCCTGCATGCTCCATGCCCCCACAAGAAAGGTGAGATCCATATCTGCAGCACAGAGTTGAGACTATCACCTTTCTGCAATGGAAAACACCAACAATTTCAAGAGACCACCGGGAGGCACATTCATATTTATTAACAGCAGATGCATATGTAGATTGAGTTATGGGGGAGAGGAGAAGCAATAGCAGTCTGAGTTGCGGGGGTAGAGTGGGAAGTGGTAGGAGCAGAGGCATCATGTGACTAAGGGACAGGGCCATTGAGGCAGCGGAAACATGGTGTGAATCTGGAGTGGGTGGGTAAGAGTTTGATCAGTAGAGGATGGGGCATCCGTAAAATGGCCTTGAGAGCATCATTCGATGGGCCAAAAATGCACATCTTGCCTCAAACTAGTCCTGCAGCTCCTCCTTGACGGCATATGCTCTTAAGATTGGTGAGCTCATGCTTGTAGGACTCTTGTTGCTCTGAAGTGAGGTCCCGATCCACATAAAGGAACGTCTCCTTCAATTGCTTTAGGGCAGTATGGCACCCCTGGCATTGAGCACCATGGCATCTGGAAAGTCTTCTAGTAGAAGGATTTTGATTAAAGTTCGTGGTTGCAATTGCGCGGTGAACTCCCATATCTGCCCCGCATAAGGGGGATGTGTGGCATACAATGTTTTTGAAACAGACAAAAGAAAAATTTGAAGAAGACAAGGAAATTTTTTAACAGAAAGAAACCCAAAAACTGCCACCAAAACACAAAAATTATAATAAATAAAATTTGCAAGTACAAAGGTTCGGGCAGATTTGAACATGGAGGACGCTCTCACCCTCCTCCTTGAGCTTGCCGCTAAGCCCACAGGAGATGCATTTTGTCACGAACCAGAGAATTGTTGTTGGGGCATTTGTGTTGGCTCAAAGGAGGAGGGTGAGAGCCTCCTCCATTTAGTTTCAACCACTTAATCTTTATCCTCTATCTCCACCGCTTAATTGTGGCCTTTTAAATGACCACCTCTTCAACTCAATCACCAATCAAAATTTATTATACTTCCCTCCGATCGAGCAATGTAGTGCGGTGTGTGGTCACATATCCAGTTCGATGCTGCCTAGTGGCATGATGTTAAAAACTTTTCTTCTCTCCAAAATTTTAACCATTGCCCAAACAATTCGGTGGTTTTACAATTATATGCTACCTAGTGGCATGATGTTGAAAACTTTTATTCTCTCCAAAATTTTAACCACTGCCCAAACAATTAGGTGGTCTTACAATTATAGTGTCAAGATTGACCAGTTGCCGTGAACATAAGGTCTAATCTCCCCATGTTCCCTAACTTTACCACAAAATCTTGACCTTTACATCATTTTATCATTGCCCAAACATAAAAAAAATAATGTTTTCCCAATGTTGGTTCAAATGTCCCAGCATTGAGGCAACATGAATGCCTAAACAATAGTTCTCTGGTTCGTTGTCGACCGGGATTTTGCCACCAAGTCAACATAAGAAAAAGGAAAAGAAAGAGTTTGGGGAGGGTGTGAAGGAGATATATGATCATATCTCCCTTCTCATACCTCGTAAAGCTGGAGTTTTTTGTGTCTTGCTCTCTAACCCCTGAAGAAAATTACAACAATAATGAAAAAATCATAAACATCTTCTTATCGAGTTATTTTTATTTTCTCAAAACATGAAGTAAAACTGACTTGACCCCTTTCGGTTTACCTAAGTGTAACTCCCAACAATGGGGACCGATGGATTTTTAAGTTCTTTTCCTATGCAACAGGACTGCCATGAACAATGCAAATTAAAACATAGATACAAATCTTTCAAGTCAAAATATGAAGACATGCTATACACAACTGAACCAACCATATCATTAGATCGCTGCCATTGAAAGAATAGGATTTCACTGTACATTGAAACCACATTTTAACCATTAAAAGCCTTAAGATTGAAATATATCATATGCTTTTGCAATGATTTCAATACTTGGATCTGTAATAGCTTTTCCAATGATTTCAATCCTTGGATCTGCATATTCCAACAGGCGACAATTACCGATAATTACAGCCATTAAGATTATATTTTCGCTCATCTCTGGTCTGCTTTATCTAAAGATTGTTTCCTTGCTTCAAAGTGGTCAGGCCTTCTTGAATAATGGTGAACTCTCATTTACAAGTAATATCCAGCTTTAAGAAAAACGTATTCTTGATAACAAATACGCTTAAAAGTAATCTGGCTGAACCTCTTTTCCAAAATTGTATGGCAGCCGCATAGAAGCAATCCATTCTATACTGATTTTGAGCCAAACATTAAAGAGCTCTGCTAGTGTTGGAGATTTAGACTTTAAGATAGAAAGGCAAGCAATTAACATGATGGATGCCATGATCAGAAATTCTCTGTACACAGAGATGATTTCTGCAGTGTATAGAAATTTGAGGGATATCCAGGACGAAAATAAGTGAGCAGTTTTGGTTTCCATTCCTAGCTGCTTTCTTCCTCGATCAAGATCCTTTTACAAGCCTCATAACACATAAAAGAAATTCCTGCAGCTGGCATTAACTTGATACAACTTGCACCCAAACCTCGATAAAGACCAATAGGTCCTTGCTGCTCCAGGATTGAAGAAAGCGCATGGAAGACATTATGATATACCTGCCTTCCACTTAGTGCTCCAACTTGCATTTGTTTCCTCGCAACTTCTAGGGGGAAGGTGGCACTACTTGAAATAACACCAGCAGCAGAACCTATCAGCAATGTTGCCAGATTTCCAATTCTATCCTCCTTAGTTACCTTCCTATATAATTTCCGCAAACTCTCATACGCAAAATAGTTTGTTGCTGTATAAGGTACCACCCCAATCAGACTTGGTACAAGTCCTCTGTATAATTCCTTTGGTCCTTCCTGTTGAATGATTGTTACAAAAGCATGTAACAAGTTCTCATACACACCCCTCTGGTAAAAGTAAAACAGAGAAAGTCAATCAGTAAATCATTTATCTCATCAGCATTTTCCAAATGTGACTGGGAAATAACTGTATTAATAGTATAAGCTTTTGCAGCAACATAATTGCAGTAATATCTGTTTTTTTACAACATTTGAACACGCATTAACAAACATGGAGGGCCAATGTGAAACTCTAGAAAAGAAGAAGGCCTAGTTTTTAGGTCTATGTGAAATTATGAGGAACTTACTTGTACAGTTAGGCGGGTCTTCAGAAGCTCTAAAGGGTAAGTGCACAAAGTGGAACATACTCCTGCAGTTGCACCAGCGACTGTGGATATTGGTAATGGTAATTGAAAAGGTTCTCCTGACCTTTGTGTCAATGCCTTCTTTGCTGTGTCATATACAAAAAGCTGCAAAAAATAATCAACACAATCCCTCAGCATAAACAAAATATTACAAATATAAACAGAGTGGAAACAAAGGCATTGAATTCTTACCTCAATGGCTTTGCTAGGAGCAACTCTAATGACGTTAATACCATTGCCACGAAAAAGGCCCTTCCATCCCTCATTCTCCATGATGTTTGTAAAAACAGAAGACAAACTATGGCCATTGTTGCCAACCATCAAATGAGTCCGAATGGTCTCGAGTGGTGCTACTACAGTTCTAGATACCGCCCCAGCGAATGCCCCACTCAACAGCCTTTTCAAAGAGGCATTCCCTACTTTAAATTTTAGTTGAACTCCACTTTGGCGAGGCTTTTTCTCGATTTTTTGTTCTCTCTGATCCACTTTAGGACTCAACGGCTCAATCATAAGTTCTTCTCTAAAATCCTCAATCTGAGGACATAATACTCTGATCCCAAATTGCAACCCACTGAGCTCATTACTCACGACCTGCTGCTTGGTGACTGCAAGTGCTTCCATAGTTGAACACATGAGTAGAGGCAAGGCGGAAGCTATTTGCTTTCCTTTTTTCATTGAACCTATCTTTACTGATGTAGTCATTCCCATGGCTTGCTTGAAACTCCCAGGAGGACTTTGAACTCCTGCCATGAATAATACCTTTGCTTGATCTTCTACTCTAGATACTGTAAAAGCTTGAGAGCTGCTGCTAAATTGAGCTAGTTATTCGTAACTGAAAAGGCCAAAAGGTCCAAAGCCCACGTCTTTGGTATATATCAGTAACCCAGATCCAGGACATGGCACCAGCTTCTTGCACCGTGTTTCCTCATCTCCATGAGGAACAAATCGTTAGATTAACCAGACTAAATACATGGGGCCGCTTGAAATGTAAGGATTGGACTAACAAAAAATCAGCACTCTGGCTGCTAGAACTGATTATCAATCTAAGATTTAGCGATCAGCGAGTAAAGTAGGACGAATGGAGGTTACCTTCGCAAAATAGACCCTCCTCGCCTGTGGTCGCCAGAGAAGAAGGCTAGCCACGAGGTTAAGAACAGAGGGTGGGATAAATTATGGTGGTCAGGTCTTGGCCACGTGTGCAGCCTACGTGGAAAGGTCACGTCCACGTTGCACATAGAATGCCACGTTGATTTTTATTTTGTTTTTTTTTATGTTTTTTAGCGCACCAGCTCAACCCTCTGACACATTATCTCGAAGCCTAACCTATCCACGTGTCCTAAAATATGACATGGACCTATTACGAACCAAAGGATCTTGATATGAATACATAGTTATTCTCTTTGTTTTTGTTTTATGTTATCTTCTTCATGTGGTTGAGAAGTGTAGTGTTATCTAACCTAGTTGCTAGATGTTCTATGGCCTTGTCAATTTCTTAATTGCTTGAAATGCTCCTATGAATCCATCCCCGCCATAAGAAATTAATGACTGATCCAACAAAACTGAGCAATTTCAAGGTCCAGAAACAGGAAACTGCTCCGCTCGAACAAATATATGATCCCATTTTAACCGCTCGAACAAATATATGATCCCATTTTAACTGAATGGACATGTCATTGGACTTCGGCCATTCATGCTTCATGCTGGCCTGCTTCCTGTTGCCTTTCTGTGGCTTGAATATTTTGTGATTAAGAAATTGGTGCTGCATTCTTGCTCTTTCATCATATTCTGCAGATCTCACTTAAAGGGAGCCCACAATTATGACAAAAGTCGCTACTAAAAGCAACCTTAGTATACTCCACACGAAATCTTTGTGTGTTCAATTATGATGGGATTCCTTGTGCACTTGTCAACACGTCACTTAAAACTGCTTCCAGTCAAGAAAGAAACAATAATAAGACGAACCGACCAATGAATATCTCAAGCCTATTCTTTAGAAAACCTCTATGGGCAATTTGACATGTAAATAGATTTAAGAAGCAATCCAATAGGCTAATTTAGCAAAGTTGACAATAGTATGGGAATAGTGGACCACTTAAGAGTCCTGGATTGAAAATAAACTATATTTGTGAACTGAAACGCATGGCTTAAAAGCTCTTGATCTAAGTATTACATATATTTTCTTAAAAGATTGGGTACATAGTCCATGAAATCTTCAAATAGAATAGGTCTACCTATGAATAGTAAGAACCATCCAAATACCTTATTGTGGATCAAGAATTGATGATAGATTAAACTCACTTTTTTTCCCCACTTTATTCAGTGGTCAAGATTGAGACAATAATTATGTGTTGACCCACTATTGAAAAGATTGATCAATTTTATCATGGGTCCAATGGACCATGGTCCATTATTGGCGACCTTCCTCCCTTCTTCCTAACTAAAATATGCATGTTATTGCTAGATTTTCTAGTTATATCGTAGAGGAACCCAGTTCCCATCGATGATGAATTGTTTATAAGCTAATTGACAATAATTCACACAGAATACTAGTCGAGTGTGGAGGACTGGCATGGAGGAAGGACCCAGAGGTATCACCTATATATAATCTATATATGTCGTGTGCGTGCTTGGGGTTAGGAAAAAACCCCTTATCTATGACGACCTATTCAAAAAAACCCCTTCTTACACGAACACCTATATTTCTTTTGTAAGCACCCCTTGTGGTATTTCTATATAGCCAATTTTCTTTTAGAATACAACCCTTGAAGTATGTGTATCGAACTCCAAAGGTTAAAATCAACTCGAAAGCACTTAGTCGAACGGTCTTCTTAAGGTCTTTTTGTAGCCATATAAACCCTAATTCATACGAAGCTAGCACATGAGAGCGGTCCACTTGATATGGATCAAGAATATGGCAATTAAATATAATCCTAGAGCCACCAAATGTCAAGTTATAAGGGGCATTATGGAAGACATGTGAACCATTAGAAATTATAATGTTTTGAGATGTGAGATACTATTCTAAATTCAAGGGGTCGAGATATTAAAAGGAAGGCATTGACTTTGGTAAGGTCATCCTAATTTAAGAAGACACCTATTGAATAAAAAGGTGGGCTTAGAAAGAAAAGGGCGGTGATCTCTCCTAAAGATAAGGCTCGAATCTATATTTAACAAAAGGGGATGTCCAACTATTTA
The DNA here is from genome assembly GCA_011763485.2 of Isoetes engelmannii. Classification (NCBI taxonomy): domain Eukaryota; kingdom Viridiplantae; phylum Streptophyta; class Lycopodiopsida; order Isoetales; family Isoetaceae; genus Isoetes; species Isoetes engelmannii. The sequence goes on along the minus strand of JAANSK020262639.1, from coordinate 1,979 downwards.
GGATGCAGCTTGAGAGGAGGAAATGGTTTTTTGCAACTACGCTTTGATTCTCTCGGCAATGATCTTAGACACTATCTTATAAGTGGTGTTGGTTAAAGTGATAGGCACCACTCACTAGCATACATGGGATTGGACTTTTTGGGAATGAGAGAAATCAAGCTAGAAGTGTAAGCAGGATGAAGATCCATACAGTGCAGTATCCTTTAACAAATTGAGTAATGTCATGCTTCTAAAAAGAATTCTGGGGGGAAGCCATCTGGCCTAGGAGCTTTGCCATGTTTCATACTAGCAAGAATCTTGAAGATTTCCTGATCAGATGGGCAGAGGAGCACTTCTTCAGACATAGTCTGAGAATGTTGAATGGAACTGAAAATTTGGAATTGTGCATCAACCATGTCACGGTCAAGAAGATCATCATTAAAAAGATTTTCGTACATGTTGAGAAAGATTTCTCTAATCATTTTGTGATCCAAAATAGAGTTATCATTATCATCTTTGACATGCGTAATAGCCTTATTGGTTAATCTCTGCTTGGCTTTTTTGAAGAAGAAGGATGAGGAGGAGCTATCTAATTCCTTTGCAACATTGTGCATACTGCCCTAACAACACCGTTACTTTTTGTGAGAATGCAAAGATCTTACGTCAGAATACTTTATGGACAACCGATTTTATTAGAAAATCACTATTCCAATCTCAAATTATCACACCCTGACCAAACATGAAAATATTGTTATTAAACAAAAGTATGTAATCTACCCATCTTAACTAGAGAAGTGGCCATAAAAAAAAGTGATGTCGCACAGTAGGTTGCCCGCAGGAATGGAAAAAACAAATATAGAAGAAAACAAAAGAAGGAAGAAACCAATTTTAGATGCATAAAAGAAGCAGAAGCAAGTTGTTCCACCTATAGAATGGGGAAAAAAAATTAGAAGAAAAATACAAAGGAACCAATTCTAAATGCATCAAAGAAACGGAAGCAAGTTGTTCCACTTTCTTTAGATCTACAATCTGTCTGTTCCAAAATGATTTCCGATTTCGTGGGCCCCGGCTCTGAAATAGTGTCTGCGAAGAAGTGAGTATAGAGGCCCTTTCGTGGCTTCCTCCTGTAGTAACAGGCATGAAAGGAGTGCAGGAGTCTGCTATGGGTGGTAGGTATGGCCATCCCTCCAACTCGCGGTATAAATAAATAAATAAATAAATAAATAAATAAATAAATAAATAAATAAATAAATAAAGATTTCCGATGCAAGCTCTTCCGCGTTCTTCAGATCTCTTCTTCACTATAATATATCTGCCACAAGCTGCTCTTCAAATCCGATTCATCTAGCCACAAGTTGTTCTTCAGATATGATTCGGCTGCCAGGCATGCAATCGTGGCTTTGCAAGGCATGCAATCTGGAATATCCCCTTGAAACTCAAAATAGAATGTAAATGGTGTTATAGAACTTTTATTTTTATTTTTAGCACGCCAGCCCAACCAAGCCTACAGCCTTCCTTGCAATTCTAGGCTATCCACGTTGCACCTCCACCTCAGCATAATCTGAGGTGGCATTTCCAACATCGTTAGATCATTAATTTTGACAAATCAAAGGCTAAGAAAATTAGAAAATAGGCAAGAAAATAGTAATGGAGATTGACGGAGGCACAACCCGAGCTGTATCGTGCGTCTGCAACCCATTTTACAGAAAAGAAAAGCTCGCATTTTTCTAAAACGCACGAAGCATTCTAGGAGGCATGGCTGAATTTTCTGCTGAATCCAGTAAAAATTTGATTTTGCTTCCCCTTTAAACCCTAAATGTTCCGTTTGTCGAATAATACTTGCATTATCGACAAAAAACAGTTTGATTTTCATAATTGTATTGGTTCCTTGCAGGGGTACCTTCTGTCCTATCTGCTTCTCAGATCTTGTATTTGCTTCATCACCTTAGTTGTGTTTCAAATCCTAGGTCGGTTTCTTGTTTTTTCACCTTTTACGGCTT
>JAANSK020262628.1:0-12229 GCA_011763485.2 Isoetes engelmannii | reverse complement strand
ATCTACGGCATGTACCAGTGACGTGGCATACATAATATACGGTATTTATACCGTATAATATTATGGAACGTCACACAGTTCATATCAAATGAAGGTAAGATCACAAAATATTTGCAGGATTTTTACATGTTCAACTATTGTACCGTGTTTGTTCCCCACAGTTAGAACACGTGAATTTTTCCAATGATGCATATTAAACCAGGATATCTAAAGTATATCGCAACACTAGAGCAAAGGTGAGAAGAACAAAAGTGGTTATGGCGTTCAAAAAAAAATCAAGGAAAGTGGGTTTTCATTCCTGCTTTTCTTCCACTAAGAGATAGCCGAATGTTTGATATGCTAGTGATCATTTCCTGGCCGCTTTGGCAGTTTGAGAGGCATGGATTGTCTAGTCTTTCTAATAGTTCTTCGTCCTTAGAGAAAAAAGAGTCTGGCAACCCTTTACAATCAACAATAAAAAAATTTACCATAATACATGGGATTGGAAAGCTTAAATGTGTGATCTCCCACATACTCATAAGTAATATCAGTCCATTGATCACCCATGCTACCCAAAATGGTATAACCTTGTTCAACAATCATCTTTCTGCATTTGGTTTTGTAAACAGCTGCAGGAATACCATGGTCATCGATAGTTTTACACAAAACAAGCCTAAAATGTAAGATAAAAGGTCCATCAGAAATGAAAATCATTGACAAAAAATTGGCAACCTGAGAGTAAGCCCCGCCCAGCCGTGGAAGCCCTCGAGTTTAGATTATTGATGGCGAACCCGTCTTATGATGTTGCATTGAACGGGATCTCTACTCTGTTAACAAACAAGCAAACAACAGGTCTGAAATATTACAAAGAATACATATGAAATAGCATAGATTCAGACACATCCATTATTACCCATATCTCACAAAGTATTGATAAGCAAATGTGGAGAGGAGGGAGTCATCTATATTAAAAACTCATGCTTTCTTTGCATTGGTGGATACATTAGCAGCATAATCCACAATGCTTTTCACTACCCATGTAATGTCAGCCTTGTATTTGCCTATCATGTATTTGTCTACAAAATCTACGCGAACTTCCTCATTGAAGAACATCCTCATTGAAGAAGAATATGGCAGTAGACACTTGTTTCAATCCCTTGGGTCCTCTCAATAATGAGCTCCCCCCTTAGGCTCAACTCTGGGATCTTGAAGAATCCCACATAGTAGAATGCAGAATAATGGCAATGCATTTACTCCTTCAGCCATTGAGACTGGTTTTTATTGTTAGCATCTCCTTCCTTGTAAAGAAACTTGGAATTATTTACCCTGTGTAACTTTTCCATATACCGTCTTACCTTGAAGTTAGAAACGTTATGATAGACGTGACTTATACTATGCTGGTGTTTCCTTTTGGTTTCTCCTTTTTCCTTTCAATTTGGGACCATGTTTTACACAAGGAAAAGCTTATCCCAAAATATCATGTGGCTTAAAATGGCTACATTTTATTACTCTGGAATGGTAAAATCGTTGGTAGGATTCCTTAACAAATTGATCCTCGCATTTACAGGCTTGGATCAAACCTCAACCTTTGGATTGAATTATGTTACCAGCCAGTAACACACTGGCCCAAATTGTTTTCGTGCATCCACAACAGAAATGCCTAGTGTTATGCGTTAGCTTCATAACAACACTGTAGCGGCCTGATCGGAGCCAGATTCTCCCCTGCCCTCCCCCGAAGCCATCGCCGCCAATCTTCTTCAACATTTTCCTCTCTCTCAGGCCGATCTTTGCTTTCTTTGCTTCGTATTCTAGCTGCCCTCCAACAGCGCGAACGCCATGTTAATCTAGAAGGCATCAAAATCAGAAGTCTAGCAGAGCTTTTAGAGATGCAAAAATGCAGTTCGATAGAGCTTGGCTTTGGAAAGAGAGCAAAGACATGTAGAGAGCAGAGACCTGCGAGAGATCCAGATCCAAAAATTTCCAAAAAGCCACCCATATTTTAGAAATTATCAAAAAGCCATTGGAAGGTGTTTGCCAAATTTTTTATTTCCATCAATACCACTAGGATTTTAATAAATCACCAAAAAGCCATTATAAAACTATCTTCAACGAACAAAATAAAATTAAGCCACCATTACAATCAGTTCATATCAAATGAAGGCAAGATCACAAAATATTTGCAGGATTTTTACATGTTGAACTATTGTACCTTGTTTGTTCCTCACAATTAGAACACTTGAATTTTTGCACTTCTTTTAACGCATCTTCAGTTTGGATGCGCCCTTTTTTTGGGCCTCCAGATCAAGGATGACTTCTTGGTGGAAGCAATCTTGTTATCTGTCCAAATGAAGCATCATCCCCTCCCACCACGGGACAAGTACTTCCCGCATAAGTGTTCCAGTAGGAGACCGATGAGAAACACTCATGTGCATAGTCTTGTGGGCAGAGCTTCTTGAAATATTTCGCAGACATAGCATGGGAACAAGGCAATCTAGAGGTCTGCCAACTATTACATGAACATGTTCTTGCCAACAAATTCACTATCCTTGAGTTTATTTTTTTTGTCCGTATTTCAAGCATATGATCATTCGTAGGCAAAACTTGATAATGTCTTCCACGCTTTCCTGCTTCCTTTACATCTCTATCCATGTGTTGCATTTCCAAGAGTTTCTATAGCAATATTTGCAACATTCCTTCTCTCATAAAACCACGCACAATGTTTTCTTCGGATTATCTCTAGCATAGTAATAATTGGCTCTCTCTAGCTTCTAATAGCCAAGAGTTCAAAGACTCTGCTATTATAGAAGTGAGATTTTTGAAACGCTTACCTTTCAAATGCACAGTTGCCTAATAACATGGATGAGCACCATCTAGAATGTACGTGGTTGTGTTGGTGCTAATTTTCCTCATCTCATCCACACATACATCATATTCACCATTTGTTACTGCATAGGCTGCCTTCCAAAAGAAACTCACAAGCTCATAATTGTTACACTTTTTCTTCATGTTATCCACCAAATGCCTCATGCAAAAGGTATGTTTCTCTAGACTTTGCATGAACCACACCCAATTGTCCTCATTCTCAACATCGCACACTCCAAAAGCCAAAGAAAAAAGCTTCCATGTTGCATCACTAGTAGTAGCAGTACCAAATAACAAGATTCCCTGGTATTTACCTGTTAAAAATGTTCCATCTAGAGATCTACAAAGTTGAAATCCTTTCAGAGAAGCATCAAACGCTAAAAACAATCCAAAAAAAAAGGTCTTCCCTTTCTTGCAATGTTGCACATGTACCTGGATTAGCTAGCTTTAATTGTTCATAATAACCAACTAGATATGATAAGATTTGCTCACGACGAACATCTAATGCCAGGATGATCCCTAAAATTTTCGAGGTACTATCTTGCTACCCATTTAGCGATAGCATGCTTATTTCCTAACATAGCACACCACCACAACTATCTTCTGCAACGTATGTACTGACCCTGCAAGTAGGTCCTCTATATTTAAAGGAACCATGAAGCTTCCATAGACAACCTTCTTTCTTTGAAGCGCACTAAACTATTATGTGATGTTATTTGAGTCAACTGGAAAAAGATGCACATGGTTCTTAATAGCATCAGTTGCAACAGGATGACGGAGCTCATCAATATTTGCAAACTCTTTTTCTAAAACTAAATTATCCTCTGCACTATCCTCGAGACCTCCAAGACCTTGTTCTATGCAATAACCACATCAGTAAAACCTGCAAGAAGCAATCAATTGATTTGAAGCATTTTCATTATCTCCAATATGTAGCACAATAACATGGGATTCTAGGGGGATTTAATATGGATGTATAAATGACCATGCTCGAACTCAGAGACCATGTTCTTAAAACAATGAAGTGAGTTGTTATTAAAAAAGAAAAAACATAGATTTAATAGAAAGAATAATCACATTACCCGGTTGGTTGTCTTGGTCAAAGCATTCTTATTAGGACATTAAATTATTTTGGTTGAGGTTTGAGTCCCCGTATTTTAGTTTCAAAACCTTAGGCAAACTCGTATTTCATATTTCAAAATCATAGGTGCCTCCAATCATAATTGACCATAATCGAAACGAGAGGCGCCCAGAGGTCCCAACATGCAATCTGGCCGTAGGATCAACGGATCCGGCGACCGAGGTAGTCCAAGGTGCACCTCTTTAGAATATGTAGCATGCTCAAGTAGGTCATTATAGAATCTCCTCTCGATGACATGGGTGTTGAGACTATAGGAAACCTCCCTTACTGTGAGAAACGCTTCAGCTTGGTGTCGTAAGGATTTGGGTGAGGATGAAGTCTGCTCAACCTCTATCACCTGGGCAAACTCCTGCATTGTGAAATACAAAAAACTATCCATGAACGATTGATGCGTGAATTGGGAAAGAGGTCAACAATGGATTAAATGAATCAGAAGTGAAGTATGTAGCTGATAGGTTGATAGGGATCTGAGCAAGAGATAGGTTGGTAGGGATTCAACAAAAAGATTGTCAATCCTGCTTCAAGTGTCGCTCTAATGGTTGATTAATCGATCAATGCAGCAATCCGAATGCATTCAATCGATGTTGAATCAACCCAAATGCCATTTTGTACCAAGGGGGATTCACATGGTTCAAACCATATGAACAAGGTGCGTGACCCAAAGGTTTTTTTTTTTTTTAAGCTTGAACCATATATATACGTATGATATAGTAGGATTTTTTTAGTGATTCTAATACAATACGTGGCTAGAAGGGAGTTCTTGCAAATTTCTAAGCCATATACAAATTCACCACTTGTGACGACCTTATAAATATTCGTACTATACGAGCATTATACTCGTAGGTACAAAAGATGGTCGTCACACGGATGCAAAAAGGTAGTTGTATGAGGTAGGATTTAAATCCACGATCTTCGAGTTGCAAGCTACCTTAATCAAGTGCGCTACCTATTCTCCTTAGTGGTATCCTCTTGCATCTTCTTATATGTTGCAACAGCTTCCAGGAAGTCTTAGAACATTCCAAAACCTATGCGCATTTGGAGTGGCACAATCTGGACGATTGGTCGACATATATATAGAGGAGCCTCATTCTTGTCGAACCATTCCGGTTCAATGCCAGTCTTGAGCCTTCTAGGCATCTGTCTTGTGTTCTTGCTTGCCTTCGGGCCATTGTACTCTTGGTTCTTTGTATATCAGATTCTTCGTGTATTCCTTGCATATTTCTTGCATATTTTCCACGTACTTTCCCTTCTTTTCGTATATCAGGTTCATGACAGTTTGAACCGGAATCCCTTACCGATTTTTGCCTGCTCTGATCCTAAGCATTTCTTTATCACTATTTGATGTTTTTGTCTCTATGGAGGAGATTCCACTTGTTAGATCAAGTACAACAGCTTGTTCAAGGATGTCAGCAATTGCAGCTAGATAATAAGGACCTCACGGAATGGATTGCATCTCATAAATTAGCCTCTAGCTTTGAAGGGAGGTCATTAGAGTCTAAGATCAGTTTGCCGGAGAAATTTGATGGCACTAGATCCGGGATTTTTGAATCAGATTTGGCTTGTTATTTGGCTCCACCCTCACAGGTATCCCACTGATCGAGAACAAGTCGGACTAGTCGGTTCTCCCCATTTTGGACCAGCTTTGAGTTGGTTTGCCCCTTACTAAAGAGGGGGGCTTTTGAGTTGCAGGATTTTGCAGCATTTACTGTTGAACTTAAGGCGTGTTTTAGAGCATGGTTGGGTGCAATTACTCCATAATTACATGTAAACTATAACATGGAATGATATTTTTTTTATGTAAGATGTTAGTTATAAGCTACTCTATTTCCACGTAATTGCACCCCAACTATGTACTCGTTGACCACCTCGTGGTTATAAAGGGCATACAACCCCGCTGCCCATCAATTACCTAGGACTAAATAACCTTCATGAACAAACACATTTGGGTTCTTTGGCTTTTTGAATCATAGCTCTTGTCCCTTTTGCCATTCATGCGAATGGTTTTCTTTATGAGAGTTGATGGTTTTCTTTATGAGAGTTAATACGGTAGAAGAGCTATAAAACATGACATCATTCTTACCTCGACTACAACAATCTACCGCTTTTGCTCCTTTGGCAACCTTTCTTCATCAATGCTTGCTCCACATCTCCAGCAAACTGACTTCCTTGTTATTTACTTCTAACCATAAGAATTGAATAAAACCCCATTGGTATGCATGGATTTTGGGCCCGCAGCTTAATTTTACTACTCTTACTACCTGAGGGTATTTTTCACATACAAAATTACTCAGGTCTTGAACTAAATCATAAGCTTGGGTAGAATGCTTTATACAGCTCCCCTCCCCTCCCCTCCCCTGCATGGCTGATATCTGGCCCTTGATGCTTGGCTTGGAGGGCTGTGATTGTGCCACGTCAGCTTAAAGCAGCTACAAGGTATATGCAAAATTCTCAAATTCAGATAGTGGCAAAATATATTTAAAAGAAGAAATGTACCTTTAATCTTTACATTACAGAACCTTTGGAAAAATGATTCCATTACAACACTTTATTTTCGAGGAGAAATAAACTGTGGCCCCTACCTTTTGCTTATAAGGTGGCAATTGGGCTGGACAGGCATCATAATGCAGCAGGGTTAGTGTATATGCATTTTGATTACAGTATATCAGTTACCAATATCAGCCACATTTAACTAAAACTTGCAATTTTTAGCTTCTGTGCTTGTTCTATAAGACACTTCTTGCTTTTTCCATATGCATGTACTCTACTGGAGTTTGCATATGTCGTCAGTGTGGACTGTCTATGATTCATAGAAGTTATGGCATTCCAAAGTATTTTGATGAGAATATATCAGTCAATGCCACTTTTGTAATATAAGCAGCACATTCTCCGAACCACTTTGTCATTGTCATGATTGTATGATGAATAGATGAACAGATGTCATGGCCTCAATACCAAATACTTAGGTGCTAATACTTTCAGCATTTGCAACCTCCGGCGAATGCGCAGAGTGTTTAATATGCTAGTGATCATTTCCGGGCCGTTTCGGCACCATGCGAGGCATGGATCTTCTAGTCTGTGCAATAGTTCTTCATCCTTAGAGAAACAACAGTCTGGCAACCCTTTACAGTCAACAATAAGTAAATTTACCAGAAACTTCGAGTTCACAAGTGAGTTAATTCCTCTGTGTGTAATATTACCCAGATCCTTAAGTATCAAGCTCTGAACTGTCTCTGAATTCTGTGAAAGATAAATCAAAAATTCATCTTCAAGTTTAAGTGATGCTAAAGTAATAAGTTGGATCATTTTACATTTACCAACAACAGCACTTATGCCTTGATTCCCAATGAGTCTACAGTTGAATACTGCAAAATCAGAGAGCTTACTACAAGAAGATGCTATTGCCTCCAAACCAGCATCATCAACTCCATCACAGGAATCAAGAGTAAAACGGCTAAGGTTTTGACATCTATTTGAAATAGCTGATATGCCAGCACTAGTGATAAGAGGGCAATTCTTAAGCTCAAACCATTTAAGCAAAACGCAAGACTGCGAGATGGAGACTAAAGCAGCATTACCAATGGCATGGCAGTTATCAAGCTTGAGTTCTGCTAATGACCTGCAACCAAGTGCAATGCTTTCAAGTCCCTCATCTGTGAGATTAACACAACGGTAGAGAGCTAGGCTCTCGAGCCTGCTACAACTCAGACCAATTGCTCTGATCCCATCGTTTGTCAAACCATTACTTCCATACACTAGAAGAGATTCTAATCCTCCCTTTGACCGTCTCCCAACTGCCAAGGAAGCTAAATAAACATCTATATCTATAGCTATAAACGGACTCTCCCAAACGTATTTACTGTTATACTTTTTATCCACATCTGTCCATGGATGGTCGCTCCTTTCTAGTCCTTTACCATAACTACAATGTGCACATTTGCTCTTCTTACACCCTGCAAAATCATGGAAGTGCATCTGACTTTGGATGAACAGCCAACGTTTGCAAACACAAGCACACGTTGATCTGTGCCTTTGTTCTGGTAAATATGAAAATATATGGATCACAATCTCATCCGGCAATAAGTCGAAGTATCTTTGGCATTTGAAGTAGCTTGGGTTTGTCTTCTGGAACAACGATTTCTTGTGGAAGAACGAGCATATTATTCTCAAGCTTTTGAAAATCAAGTTTATGCGAATTGCCATCTTTGAAACCAGCAAAAAGTTGCTTCGATTCTAGAAGCAAAGGATCCATATAAATAAGTAAAAAGGTCTCTTGCCTTTCCGTGGAAAATTTTAGTTGAATCTATTTTCAGCTCTATCTAAGAAACTAGCAGCGAATATGGCTCTTTGTATCGTTATAAAAATTGAAGCAATGGATATGGCGAGCGTAGATTTAGCGCTTGGAAAAGCGGCATCGCCTAATGAGTGTGATGGCGTGGCAGAACGGGTAGAGGATCTAGGAGCTTCTAGATTAGGTCTGATAAACGGTCTTCTGGATTCGGCGGCCCAAAATTCTGGGTGTCGGACTTTGTGGATAGCGATGATCCATTGTTTCCTCATTCTGCATTCAATAGGGCAGGGCAGCGATTTCATGCAAGTTTTGATTTGTTCGGATTGCTTTCTCCATTTCGCTTGGTGAGAAGTCTTGGAGTTGCCTGTGCTTCAATACTCGTCTTTGCAGCATTTCTGATCCTGCTCATCCAAAGAAGAACGAAATTTTTTGGAAGGATAATGCTGAGGACATAGCTGGTTAGATTAAAAAGCTTCTGTAACTCGTTAAAGCATACAAAGCCCACAATGTCTAGGACAGATCTAGTGAGGATGACAAATTCAGATCACTTCAGCTTCAATTTGAAGGAGCTTATCAAGTACACTACGAAAGAATAAATAAAAATAGAGCATTTTGAAGATGGCCTTTTAGAACTTGAAACATTATATAGACGGTCCATGTGCAACAATGACAAGAACAAATCTATTGGCATGGCTAATAAAAAACAAACAAAATAATACTATGTAAGCATCAATGTCCTTTTGCATATCAGTCGAATTTGAGTTGTTCTATATTGTAACCTAAATTACAATATGACAACGAGAATTTAACTTCCAAAACCATTCTGGCTGAGTATGCACATTATGTATGAAAAGAATGGGAAAAATTGGTTGTGAATTATTTGTCGTTTTCCATTCTATTTCACGCAAATGTTAGGCAATAGTGACTAGTGACTATGCAAACACCTCATATGTTCATAATTGATGTGTTCGTCTTATGTTGATATACATATCATGGTATTCAGCTAATATGAATATGTGTAAATGCATAGGAAGTATTCTGTCTTGCAATGCATTGTTTTTTATAACATAGATATGTACAACAGCAGATCATCATTCCATTCTTACCTTATGGAGTTCGGCAGCATCAGAAAACAGATCATCATTCCATTCTTACTTTATGCAGTTCGGCAGCATCAGAAAATAAGTCCACACCAATATCTGCATAAGCAATTACCATCTAAGCACCCTAAACAACATAACTTTATTATCTGGTAAGAACCAGAGGTGCCGTGTTGTGTGTCTACCTACTGGTCACTTTTCTACAAGTTTGGCCAGATGTCATGAATATACCCTTTGTTGAATGCCCAAACTATTATTTTGATTTTTCCATTATTCAAATGTCCAAAGTCTCAATCAACATGATGTCCAAAGTCTCAATCAACATCTTGTTCTGCTATACATTGTGTAATGCTGAGATGGAGCCTCTGGTTTTCCTATTCATTGTTCTGCTATACATTGTGTAATGCTGAGATGGAGCCTCTGGTTTTCCTATTCAGCTCTGTTGTAAATACATATTCCAGGAATTGTCACACTAATTTATGTTACAGAGATGGAATTAATGTTGATAATGCATATACACAACACTCTTGCTTGATTATTTTGTTTAATGGCCTTAAGATGTACTACAACAATCGACTAAAAGTCCTGCATTTGAATCCCCATTCTTTTAGATAAAGCAACAAACTCATCTGCAAACATTCCACTCAATATACTTAATTCATGCCCTTCTAAAATAATGTGCACTACAACATCCAGTTCGATTAGCATCTCAATGGCGTTCAACGGACAAACTGATCTTGCAATGTACACTAACATACTTATTTAAAAGCAAGAAGGTCAAACTGTCTTGTGCGCAGCTGCTACATGTTACAATGCCATGTGCATACATATGGTGCTCCACTGCAGGAGGCAGATAAACAATATATGATTCAAAATAATGTACCTTTTAATGAGAGATTGTAGAAAACTGTTAAATGCCTTTCCAATGAGGTCTTCACGAAGATCTGCATACTTACAACGGAAAGGACATATTTGAGGAAGTATGGACCGAGTTGCTCCTTGTTGATGCCCTATTGAAACAATCAGAATATGCTAGAACAACGACGGTTGTTGTTTAATGTAGGAAAACAACATCTATTTTGACATAAATTTGAAGAAGATCAACTTGGAAAAAATATGTACATGTGGAAGTGCAAGATGCATGGAGATATTACTAATGCATTTATATAGTAGTATCCCTCCAAAAATTTGCAATCCTGCAATTGTAATCTAACTGCTTCAAGAAAAACAGCTCAGTAGCAATGTTCTTAAGGAGCTAGCTAGGTTAACAAGGCTTCAAGAGTTGAGATTACACCAGAAATAGTTTTACAGATCCTATTCCTGCAGAATTTGAAAATTTATGTAACATCGTCTTGATGAACTTGCGCACGAATGAGCTCATCGGCTCAGTACGTTTGCAATTGTGCATTCTCACACATGTGGAGAAACTGTTCCTTGATAACAATAATTTGCAAGGTGATATTCCCAAGAATTAGGCAAGCTGAGTAACTTTTCTTTAGTGGACCTTAATAACAACAGTTTGATATGGACATCTCCACTAGACATGGAAGGACAAACTACGAGGTCATATACCTGCTGAGCTTGGAAAGTTAAGCAAAATCTAAGCATTATGATAATCTAAGCTTAAAGGAGCTCACTGTAGGAAAATACTAGCAGAACTAAGTCCTCTGAATATGCTTCAGATAATGGATGTATCACATAACTTAGAAGGTCATATTCCTGAATGTTTATCCAATATGCAGTCTCTGCTACTATCAATATGTCATTCAAAGGATTGGTAGGAAATGTTCGTCCATCATAGAGAAGATATTTAGCTTCTTCAGCAGAATCATTTTTCGCAAATCCATGATATGCACTTCAAATACATGTTGTGCTCCAGATAACGTGGTTCCGAGGACAAAATACGTAGAATAAAGCACATAAGGGTTGATTCTGCTGGGGTTGTCCTTGGAGCAGTGGCACTTTGTCTTGGAACTGTTAGCTTATGTTCTGAATATATAAGAGAAGCGCAGCTTATAAGACGAAAAACCCCACTTGTCATTTTGAAATAGAAGGAAATTACCTCTAGAAGTACTAGAGCTAAAAGTTTAGATTAGGATTGCATATACAAGATTACATTGGGTGTTGCTCAAGGGCTGGCTTACTTGCACCATTTTAGATCCATGTTATTCACAACGACAAACATTGGATTTTGACATAGTAGCACGAAATGAAAGAATGGATAGAAAGCAAACCTTCAAATCTGGGTAGCTCAGAGATGCCAAGGGCCCCACCCCACAAAGGAGGTTTTACATCGCAAAACTAATTGACAAAATGGCTAATCTATGTCACCCATCGGCAGGACTTCTGAAAACATTGCTTCAAGTAAAACTTATAGCTTACTGTTTCAATGAATGCTAATTAAGAAGTAAAAATATTGCTCATAGAGTACGGCTACACAATGAGAATGGACAAAAAGTTTGGAATGGAATAAAGGTGACTTACCATGAGCTTCATGACCTTAAATGGAAGATGAACCAAGGACTCAAACCTTACAATAACTTCTGCTTCTGCACGAAGCAACGCAATGCATATGTCTGAAGCCACAAAAGCATACTCAAAAGATAAAAGAAGCTAGATTTCTGAGAAGATAAAATGGAAAAGTGAGAAGGCAAATTGTGAATGCCTAAATGGCGGAAATCATTTTGTTTAGGATATTGATTGGAGCCAATCAACAGTGTCAGTATGATTCGTTATCAGTAGTTAGGTTCCAGGTTCCAGATTCTATGTCAGTAGTAGCAGATCAGAGATTCCAAGTTCCAGAAGCAGATCCGAGATTCTTGGTTCCAGAGGATGCTTACCAGATTTAGCACTAGCCGT